>JAMKCH010004030.1:0-127280 GCA_023653785.1 Ophioderma brevispina
CGTGTGTGTGAAGGCTGCAACGCGTTGTGAAGGCCATAAGGGTCATAACGATTTGCCGCAAAACGCGTTGTTGATCGATTTTGTGAAAATTACGTCACAGAAATTCATGATTTTGATTGGCCGTGGCCGAACGCGCCGTTGCAGAAATGTCGCACGACGTTGCTAATTTCTCACCACGCGGGCCGGCAATACGTTATGACCCTTATGGCTTGTGAAACTCGCAACGCGTTGTGAAGGTAGCAACGCGTTGTGAGGTCGCAACGCGTTGTGAAGGCCTTGCAACGCGTTGCGAGTTTCCACACCGCGTTGCTAGAGACTTTGCAACGCGTTGTGGGTCTAATTTTTGAAATTACGTCACAGACATTCGTCATTCAAATGGCCAACGCCTTGCAACGCGTTGCAACTTTCTCGCAACGCGTTGCCGAAATGTCGCAAACGCGTTGCGGCAATACGTTATGCCTTTATGGATTTGCCATATACGCTAGCATGTTTTTCCAAACGTGTTAAACGCAAAAACACTTGAAAAGTCTGAAGTCCTAAGTCCTAAAGCTTTGATATTAAAAATACCCTCTCCATCTGAAAGAGTTATGCTTAAAATTTATCATTTAGCATTTTCAATACAAAATGCATTTATGACATAATCAATTTGAATTCTTCTTCGTTTTAAGGTATTATTTTGTAGAAAACACTGAACCTAACTTTATATGAATCACTGATTGATATCAATTAGGCCTTATGAATACCCGAAATCCCAAGTCCCAGAAACGAAAATAAATGAGGGCCAGACGGTACCTGCATCACGCCGGACTCGCTATGAATCTATCTTGATCTGCTTGGAGTGAGAGAGAAGATTTTCCTAACTTGGAAATCTCTGTTTATAATTTGACACTAAATGTCTGACAGCTATGCTTTATTTCCGTAAAACCCTTTAAAGCTGGGTGGAAACCTTATTTGGTTTTAGTAAACGGTTGAAGTAAGACCTATTTCACTCAATGTTCAAAACTGTGAACCCGACAAAACTTTCTTGGTCATATACCCGGGTTCAAACACTATTGAACAATTAAATTACTTGGGTAAATCACCAAGGTAATAGGAGGAAAACTACCTCCTATTTATACAAAAATTTCTTTCTTTCGAGTTGTCAGAGAAACTAACTGCTTCGAGGACAATAACTACAATACATCACTACTGCCCTTACTTGGGACGAAGTCTCCTTCTCTTTTGGAAACCGAATTACTATTAATCTTTGTGAATTACTCGGGGCCTCTTCCCGATTTCATAAGCTGCGGGTCCTCACTTTGACCCTTGTCATGACACCAAGCTTGCTGGTTCTTGCCCTATGGCCAAAGGAATGGCAGTTGCCTTGAAAAAACATCGCGATTTTATTGATAATCGTGCTGGCGCTGTGATTGGTCGGTCTCAACTGGACGGTCGATTTGCCAATGGCGTGCTCGCCTTGACTGGGCAATCATTCATGCTGCTGTTCTGCCCGCTTTGTATACATACAATGCGGTTGAGTGCTTTGCAGTCAGGTAAATGGAATACTATCCTTGGTTACAAAACCTATCTTTGGTTTTATAATAAATTGAAATTCATACTAGAAAATTCAGACCATCAGACCATACTTTTCCAAAAAAGACCTATACTGAGTAGGTTAAACTACTCAACATTAGGCCTATATGCTGATTTAAACTAAAACCGCCCGCGTTCGAAAACCTAGGGCCAGACAAAACCTGGCTCACATAGACTTGTGTCCCTTACCTACTGGTGTGGACTAAAAGGCATGCGCTAGACTATGTAAATGATTTTTCACATTTTCTAAATGTCATTTTTTGCCACGGAGCGACCCCTGCCTTGTTTTACGGGGAAGTGCTCCTCTGGGTTAAGTATAGGCCGAGCTACATTTTTTAAATCAAGTACATGTAGTCAACTTTTCCCCTATATCCAAGGATTCCCATTTGAAGCACATGGTAAAACTGGGCAATGATCGGACTCCCCAAAATGATAAGGGTAGTATTATGTCAAATAAAGTGGTATCTCTAAGGTCTATAAGCCAGTAATAATGGTAAATAGGTGTGGCGTATTTGGGTCTACAAAGATAGACAATACTTTAAAACGCAAAAGGTCGTCACCAACGTCCGTTCCTTAACATGGTATGATTCAACTTCTCCAGAAACTGACTCATGTATCAAGTTACTTTGTTCTTCAAATGATTTTATGAGTGATGAGGACGTAGAACGATTTTATAGAGGGCACCGATGGTAAATTGTGACTGAATATAGCGTCACACTTATTCTGCAGTCAAAAAATAGCCCGATTTCCTTCTAGACACTTCCAAATGTCATTTGCTACGCCGTTTTGCTGAACGCCATTCATTTTAATGTGAATCCGTGGACAGAGCGCAAAACCGACTACTTGATTCAAACGACTGTATATAGTCCAAGATAAAAACACCCGGAAATAAATACGCCATAGTTGAATGTTTCAGGATAGTTTTCCTAATATTGTGCGAAGCAACATATCAAAAGTCCCCAAGTTTCCCCCTTGTGCTAATATTGAGGAATAAGGGTGGTAAAATTTGTACAGTGGCCAAATTTTAAAATGTTCCATTTGTGTTCAAATGTATACCATCGTTTGTGTCATGCCGTCCCGGTCCCTCAACTCAACATAAAAAGTGGTAACCATGTGAGTTCTTCATTTTTTCAAAACCCCCCTTTTCAATGATTTTTCATTGATTTTACACCCCTTTTTTTTGCAAAATCGATGACAAAATTAGGGTTAAAAATACCCCCTATTTCAAGGTTTTCAATAACAAGATTTTCAGACACCCCTTTTCAATGACTCTTATAATTTAACATATAATAAGAACAAAACATACAAGTATCAACATTACTTTGTGTCTGCTGTACTCCCAGATGATCCTGTGTCTTCAATTGGGATTAATTACAATACCTGTATATTTTTTTAAAATGAAAATGCAACAAAGATAAACATTCCCTTGAAGCGTTATGTATAAATGTTCCTTTAAAAAAGTATTGTACATGTAGAACATGTTGTACCCTACTTTTGACACAAGCGAATTCTGTGAAATACCCATTTTTTAAATTTGCGGAGACGATGCATCAGAATACCCCCTTTTTCATGATCCAAGTCCTTTCCCGATGACAGTAAAATATGACCCATTTGCCGCGAAATTGAGAACGTCCTGGTTACCACTGTTTTTTATGTTGAGGCATGAGGGAAGGCCGGCGCTAGTTGCTCTTTTTGTATGCGCTTATATGGATTTAAAAAAGTTGGTAGTAGTGTCAGCCCATTACGACTTATGGTAAGACTATTATGGAAATAACGGTCCAGGTACTACGAATATTCCACGAATGTGGTTGAGACAGCTCCGGTAACCATACCCTTCTCGAAAGGAGTGCATTGATTTGGTTTTCATTATTGACTATACTATGACGTACACATTGTTCCACAGTAATTTGGAATTAGTTTTGAGTAAACTGGACGGTGTGAAAATTTACCCACCACGATGCCCTTACAAATGTGTTGCGCCTGATATTCGCTAAACCTCAAAGATGCAAAAGTTAGAGAAAACTATACCGTGGGCCCAAAACAACGAACACTGGGGGCAGGCGCCAAACATAAGTATAGATGTAATAAGGTGTTTTGAACAAAAGACATGATTATTTTGTTTGTAGGCAAGATGGGACGTGTTTCTACTGTCCTGATAAAAGTTCATACGAGGTGTAGTCTATTATGGTTAAGCTATGACCCCCTGAATCACAGTAACCTGCCGCGGACCCATTTTCCATCAACGGAGCGCTAAACTATAAATACGGCACTGTGCGTTTTTCGCCCAGAACCACCAATATATCTCTAGATTTCGCAATCAGCCTATTTTCCTTTTTGTTAAAGACAGCTACTGCAAACAGATATTAACACATATTAACAGATTCATGTATGAAATATTATGATGTTGTCACCTTGGGTTAATTCATAGTTGAAAAAATCATGCCTTTTACCACTCTTAAAGATCGAATAGGAATGATGATCAACAAACTCTCGTATTGTCCAAATAAGACAGCATTGTATTGGCTTACTATTCTGCATAATTTGTTGGGGACGGCACAAAAAAGGAATTATCCTTAACCCAAACTTAATGACAGATGAATATATTGATATGTTGTGATTAAGTTTGTGTTGATAAACATTAGGTTTACTTTCATACAGTTGAGAATGTAACATTTCCAGTAACGTAAGCAAGGGGCCGCCTTACGCATATTTTTGTAGTGTGAGTTTGTCTATGACTATGGTCATGTTTTATCTGGTTTGAAACATTTTGGCACCAATAAATTAATGTTTTTCATTATCAGTACTCGTCAGCATATATGTAAATGCAGTAATTGACCCAGTAGAAGTTGCTGCAAGCAAATTTGGGCCAATGTATAATGTTGAGTTGCAACTCAATATTGTATTGCATTTGTTCTTCATTGGTTTGTGCTTACCGACTCCTCCTTTTTGAAAATGTTCTTTTGGTCTTGGGGTTGGGGGGGGTTACTTGATTGTTGGAGTCATATCTTAAAAACTATCGGACTCTCGTTATGAACTTGTCCAGGGATATGAGCTAAGATATAATCTTACCATTGATCAACAAAGAATAAGTAGTCACGTGCATTTGCTCAATTAGGGGCGGGCCACCATAGGACCAGTGTTGCGTTTTTGGGATCCACTACGGTACATTTTCTTAATCTGTCAGACTAGAGAAATACACTATTCAAACTAGAGCAATGCGACTCTTGCAAGAGCGGCGATAAGTTAGGGGGTGGTCGCATCCGTTGATGCGAAAAGAGTTGGTCGCATGAAGAGGTCACCAAATGACATTTCTTCATTCCCAAGATGTTACTTCAGATTTCGCCAAGCGATTTTTTAATTTGTTAGAGCCTGAGAATAAATAATATATGGTTTCTGGAATGCTCCCTTTATTTGGTAAATGTGGCATCTGGGTCCAATCTGTGATGATAGCCTTTGATAAAATTTGTGGGAGTAGGAATCTGTAGATTTCTTACTATGCTTCGTTCTGGAGGAAAAAATTCTTGATATTTTCCTTAAAACCGCAAAATGACCTAAATGACCTTTGACCTCCAAAATAAAATACCTTGATTACACCAGGTAACATGGAAGCATATCTGCAAGTTAAGTCACTGTACTCTGTGTGAGTTGTGAGAATAAATGAATTTTGAAATTTTAGACGATTTTTGCTTTTTGACCAGAAGTTCCCCCTAATGACCTTTGGACACCCCCGAGCACAACGTTTGTGGAGGGGCTTAAGCTGTTTATATATATGAGTCACGTGACCATGCACGTTGCATTAGTAGATTGAAGAATTTTTTGAAATTTTTACATTAGACCGGAGTGCCCCCTATAAGGACCCAAAATTTACTCTCGACCCATACCTTTTTTGAAGGGGTCGAAAGCTGCTTCATATGCATGAGTCACGGTACTATGCAATGTAAACTGTAGGAGGAGATACATTTTAAAGGAAAATCACAACTGTTGACCACTGTGACCCTACGAGGACCTCTGACCCCAAACCAAAGCACATGCATATAGCTTTGTGGCCAGTCATTACTCTGAGCGAGTGAGGTCATTAGAGGTCAACGCGTAAGAGGAGTGTAGTGGTGTAAGAAGAAGAAAGGAAAGAAAGAAACAGCAAGAAACACTACGTTAGGGCGAAATGCACTAATCTTCATGATTTAGCTCAATTGAATTCATTTAAATAAAAAATTTTTACCCCGTATAGAAACTCTTAGTCTCAATTTTAGCGCAATTAGCATAAACATAAGAATACTAGCCTGAGGAAAAAAGAACAGCATGGCTACTTATTTCTGGCCTCTGGCTACATGGATCCTAATGATCCTGAGACGAGTAGCTCGGTCTATACCTATACACAGGTGATCCTGAATCTTTGCCGCAAAATAAAGATAAGATCAAAGGAAAAAAAATTGTTCATTTTGATTACTATTTGCCGCAAAATAAACCATTTACACTTAAATAATATAATATTATAATACCATTTATTGGGTTGGCAGGTGTAAATGGTTGCACTTTTCATGAAATATAGAAATGAAATGCCAGCCTCAATTTCTTTTCTGATATCAGTGATCAAGGACCTTTACACTATGATCTGCATTGACTCAAGCACATTAGTGCGTTTATTGAGAAGTAACGCAACTTTGATTTGAGGTGTTTGGCACCTCATCAAGGAAATCATTTGGATAGACTAGAAAAAGTGCAACGGAAAATCACAGCACCCCATACTTTATTTTTAAGCAATCACCAAAAGCGGTACGTTCGCCCACCTTACTTGAGCGAATTCGTGATTGATCTGTCAGCGTGAAGTGCTTTCAAAATTCAAAGGCTTGTCGGGTTTTAAGAGTTTTAATGATTGACCCTGCTTCTTTGAATTCTTTGATTCAACATAGCAAATTGAATGAAGGACTAGGTTTTGCACCCAATCTGGCCAGGTGACGTCTTTCTGCAATTCTATGTTTATTTCACTTGGTCCACGTCTCTGGAATGAAATCCCCTCTGATTTGCGTGTTCTCAATATCTTTATAACGGTAAAGCAGCTGTAAATCACACTTTTAAGTTGACTAAATGATGTGATTGGACGATATGGGTGTTTTTTGTCACATTGTCAGTTTTGGAAACCATTTGATCAAGACAGGGTCCTTGTTGTTTCTCAGTCAGTTTTTATGATTAACTTTTCACTGTGCATACATTGCCTTGCCTATTCTTTGGTTTCCTTTAAAAACAATTTTGTCTTGTTCTCGGTGCAGGAGTCATGTTGTTTGTTTTCTCTTTGGATATGAGAGCCTTTGTGATCGGGTTTTTTGCAAAACCCATTCTCTTTCAGAATTAACTGTTTGTTTTGCATAGTTCCAATTTTGAATGTACTATATTTATTTATGTTTTATGTATTGCAAGTAATTCAAAATATAAGTTATTTTATTATTAGTAAGTAAATGCAACTTGGTATTCAGCGGACAAAAAACTTCAGATTCCCCTTTGGTTATTTGGAACGCAGAGCCAATGGTATTCCATGTAGCTGAAAAGAGTCAGGCGTTCAATTATAGACTTTCGTGTATCCCGCCTGAGGTTAGAGGTAGACATTCACATAGAAGTCCCGATGTACGCAAAGAGGTATTGCCGGCTTGATTTTCCGTTCATGCTTGTATGATGTAAGTACCGCAGGATGGCAAATACCTCATTTGTTATACTTTGGACTCTTCATGCAATGTCTACCCAGTTTGGAATCCTTGGATTGAGCTGGCCTCATTCGTGATTAAAATAAACTTGAGGTTCTACTGTGAGTTCAATTAATTTGGATGGATATTTCATCATTTATTGAAAAAGAAACTAACGTGGTGAACACCGACTCCTGGTGGATAGGTTGTTCTGGTAAGTGTGGACCTCATAACATCTTTGTGGCAGTGAATACCAAGATTCATAACCTATTGCTGGACCTCATTCTATTCAAATTACCACCATGTATTGAGAAAAATACAAAAGAAGGGGTCCAGCGACCTATGCTAACAACACGGTTAAATTGAATAGACAATTGGGTACGCGGCAAGTTACTGTAAGTAACAGTGGCGACACAGGCGGGGGGGGGTGGGGGGCAGGTTACCCCCACCCCTAGTGAACTTTAAAAACTTTTAAATTTGCAAAAATCAGGCTAAATCACCGTTTTTTTAGCCCTTGACCGGGAAAAATTGGCCTTTTGACCCTTGTATATATGCTTATTCTACTTATAATGGGTGCTTTTTGTCGTTTTGTTCGTGTTTGATGTATTCACCCTGCTTGAGTTGGGATTACCCAACTCGTGTCCTGGGTTTTTATGTACCTACTTTGTTTCTTATGAACAAAGTTTGATTGAATAAAAATATTTACCCCCTCTCCTGGATTCCGCCCACACTTTCACGAGGGGCACCCTTGCTAAACGTGTTCATTAAGCTTTATAGAAGACAAATCCTCTGAGAAATGAGCTTATGCTCTCCACGATCACGATTGCTCCCAATTAAATCGCATATTTTTACGCATTCGTTTTTTAAGTTGACATCAAGCCAATTACAAAAACTTAATGCATTAACATTTTTATTATTGTTACGAAATGAATGTAGACATTAATTTATGAAATGGAACTGGAAATCAAATTTGGCTTTGCTTTAGGTTAAAAGTTTCATTGGCATTGTCGTTATTGATATGATTCCTTTGTAACATTCGTATTCGTAGGAAGCAAATTTCGGCGAAAGGTCGTAATGTTATGATTAGTCCAAATACAAAAAATAACCATTTATTAGCGTCCTGACTTTTGATTTTTTTTAATAATGCAAAATTGTTACTGCCATTGATTCAAATTTTTCATTTTTGGGTCTGAGTGATAGAATGCTGCGCAGAACTTATTTGTTCCTTACCAGTCCTGAAAGATAAATGGACGAACTAAGAAAATGAAGCAGGTGGGAACGCTAAACGTTTGTTTTTCTTTTTTAATTTGGCTTCGTAATGCTTGAAGTCTTTCACCATAGATTACTCCAGGACATATTTTTTTCTTGTAGGACAGTATAATTTCCAATTGGCATCAATGAAAAAATAGGTACTTACAGCGTGCTCTCTTGGTTTTTATTAAGAAAGAAGGTGCATACCTACTTCAAAGAGTTCCATGTGCATATTACTTTCTAATTTTCATGTGAATCAAAGATTTTGGGGCTTTAGTAGCATCCATTCCTTAATTCGGAAGTTTAAAAGTGCCGAATGGTTCTACGAAAGGAAGTAAGTTATTAATCGTTTTGCACCTTTGCGCGCGATGCGTTGAATAGACGTGTTTTGATGCAGTGGTATAGCTAGGAGAAAAGGGGAGGTGGACCGGGCGCCACTTCAGGAGCGCTGAAATGATGTTGGGAAGAATGAAATTGACACAAAATTGACACTCAAACATGTTAAATCCGAGAGCTTCAGGGGGCTCCCCCTCTGGACCCCGTCAGGGGCCCTACGGCGGGCCCCTGCACCCCACCAGTTAAAGGGGAGGGGGTGCCATTTTAACATCTTGGCCCGGGAGCTACATCCACTAGCAACGCCACTTAGACTACAGGCTACCATGACCCTGCACCCCCCGGGGATTTTTGGAGACAACCATTTCTGTGAAGCTTATACCATAAGCAACTGAATTCAGGTTGTCTGCAAAAATCCGCACCCTGGGTTAAAACGGTGAGGGCGCTTTTTCAAAATGGCTGCCAAAATGCAACCATCCCCCTTCGGGAGAGAAGTACCAACATGCCTAGCACAACACAGGAACATCACAGGCACTTGATTTTGGTACCAATAGATAGCTATGGTCCTCCTCTTTCCATTGATACCAAAATTAGTACCAACATGCCTAGCATTACGTCACAATGACGTCATAAAGTTCGCATGTTAGTAAAATTGTCAATTTCCATAGACACACATAGGGGAAAATTCAATTTTTCGCCAAAAATGTTAGGAATATCCAATGTTCATGCGGTTTTTGGCTCTACTTGATGGAAAATGACTAGTTTTGTAAAATGAAAGCATTTTAGTGGTATAATAATGGTTTTGAGTCACTAAAATTGCGAAATATCAATTTTCCACCCTATATTCAGTGCATGTATTTTCATACTTTCCTCAACATATGACGTCATAGTGACGTCATAATGGGGATGTTGGCACTTATTTTGATACCAATGGAAAGAAGAAACTCTAAGCTACCCTGTAGTTCCACATTTACAGGAATCGGATGTTCAGTAACGAAAATCACAGGGTGGAGGTCGGGAGTTTGTTACAAAAATGGCTCAGGTAGACGAGGGTTAAGTGAAAACATGACAAGTACATGTATATCGATGCCTTCCTAAGCCTTGGAAGATCGACTCATGTGCCAGAGCACTCGTATGAGAGATTTGTTGAGGATGCACATCCAGAGAGCCAATTATCAAGCCCTGATTTGGTACCAGGCAGATGTGGCAGAGCCAGCAATTCCTCCGCCAGATGATCATGGTTGGAAGTTAAATGATGGTGCACTAGATACAAGTGGCCATCAGGAGAGTTGATGCCACAAGAGTTGTCTGACATAATAGTAGAGGAAGAATAATCTGATACAGAAGACAATTAAGACATGACTCAAGAAGAGGAGGAGGAAAGAGAAGAACAATTTCTGAATCAAAGGAGCTGCATTTAAGCTCGTATACCAAGGAAACAGCATTGCTTAAAAGATTGCCAATTGAACAATACCAATGATTATTAAGATTGGAAATTATTCTTATCGTATCCAAACGAAAAAAAAACCACAGTGGTTCTCAAATGTGATCTAGCCAGAGGTGGGTACAATGTCTGGCTGCTTCACTGAATTCTGCAAGGTCCTTGACCTGTGCATTGTTGCACCAACATTGGGCAGACCAAGAGATGCTCCAGTGTCCTGATCTGCTTCCATGTAGACTCACTTCTGCAAGGAAACCTTCGATCGGGCCGATTCTGGATCTCAATCAGCTGAGACACCGCCACTCAGCCCACGAGAAGCCGACCCCAGGCGGAAGATACTCACCAGGCTCAATACCAATAGATGCCACTTGGTAGACAGCAAGTCTTTCTTTCCACAAGCCAACTCCCCCAAACTCCTTAGAGACTATTTCAAAGGACCGGACTTGCCTAAGAAACTACCCCGGACCTAAGGCGGTCAGCAGCCGGCCTCTGACCAAACACGGGGCGCTCCATACCTGATATTTGGCAGCTGTGCTCGTGCATGCTACGCTGCTGCATGCATATGTATAAGTTGTCCGCTGGAGCTGGCCGAAGACACCCCGCGACAAGCCGGAAGGAGGCATGCAACGACGGGTCAAGCTTCTGGGCTGACCCCCTCCCATCCGGGGCAAGCATACTCCATGAGCAGCACAGGGCAAGCATCGTCGATCTCAGGGCATGCGGGCATACAGGGTAATGGGGAAAAGCCCCTTGCTGGGGTTCAGGGGCAGAGACCCCGGAAGCTCTTGAGTTTAACATGTTCTAGTGCTTTCGGAGAGGGGTTATGTCAATTACGACCTTTAGAAAACCGGGCTTATGCAGATGCAGATGCAGTGATGCAGTGAGCGCGCCCATGCCCAGCTGCTGTCCATGAATGTGACCGATATCGATCATTTCCGAACACAGCTGGGCATGGGCACGCTCACTGCATCACCGCATCTGCATCTGCATAAGCCCGGTTTTCTAAATGTCGTACTTATCTTGAAGCAGATGAACTATGCTGAACGTTGCGGGGTTCCAGGGGTGCCCCTGGCGGGGTTAAAGGGGTGCCCCTGGCGGGGTCCAGGGTTCGGAGCCCGTGGAAGCTCTTAGCATGTTTGAGTGCCTTTCGGAGAGATCTCATTATCTTGAAGCAGATGGACTGTGCTGAACATGGCAGTGGTCCAGGGTGCGGAGCCCCAGGAGCTCCTGGATTTTAGCATGTTTTAGCGCATCCGGAGAGCTCTTGGTTACCTCATAATCATGAAGCAGATGAACTATATACTGCCCCTGGCGGGGTCCAGGGTTCAGAGCCCGTGGAAGCTCTTGAGTTAAATAGCAGTTTGAGTGCCTTCGGAGAGATCTCGTTTATCTCATTATCTTGAAGTCCATGGACTATGCTGCCTGTGACCATTAACAACAAAATCACAACGGTATTTTTTTTCTTTTTATTTTTTTCCGAAACACCATTTCAGCGCCCCCCTCAGGTGGTGTCCGGAGCATGTGCCCCCTCCTCTTGGCCCTCCCCCCCCTAGCTACGCCACTGCGTTCCGATGTGGGTATTATAAGAGAGGTGCAATCCAAGGTGACTCCTAAGTAAACATTGACTATCACAGTGCCTCCAGAGCGCCCCGACAAGGCACTCCAGTGACGCCTGGCACGGCCGCACAGACGGAGAGCATGATACCCTGTGCCCCGGATGGCTTGCGCGCTGATGGTTCTCCTCACAAATACGGGGCGAGCCATCTAAGCCCTTTGAGTCTCCCCTTTGACATCTGCATCCTGTGGCGCCATTGCAATGATTGACTTTCCAGACAAAACGAAAGGCTCCCGCACTCTCAGGCCGGTCGCCAGCACAGATGCCGAACAGGAGAGGGTGAGCAATGCCCCCCCCCGGGGCAATTCCATCCTTGAGCCCACATCGACCACAACCAAGCACCTGTGTGTTGAAGTATGTTAGTAAACAAGTTCTTAACAACAAATGTGGACCGTTTGGTTTGCGTGGGCTACGCGTACCCTCCTTGCCTGAAGCTCTCGCAAGCAGGCGTAGTAAGAAACTTTTTCTCACTTAGTACCATCCGTCCAACACATCAAGAACTCAGAAACCATGGTTAGCGGTTTCAAGTGATCAGTGATTAAGGAGGATGTGGTTGTTGTCTCGTGTATAGTAAGTCAAGAACCATTTTTACATAAAGCGCCCTCTAATATACACTTGAAAGGCTAACTACTTCCATTTTTAGTGTTTTACTTACCTCAAATTTATGAAAAATCCACAGGTGCATGACAACGTAGATAATTTTGTGACACCGGCATTTTGCCTTATAAAGAGCATTAAGTGTGGTACAAAGACCCGGTGGTTCATTGTTTTGGTGGCCATTTTTTGTAAATATGACGCCTCTAGAGGCAGGTTAAGCATGCTAAAAGGTGTTCATCTATTCCTTGGTGTGTTTTTGGTGCGACTAAGTAGTCTCATAGTGCGTGAAATTTAGAATCAAAATACGATTAGTCAAAAAGGGCAATTAACTGAATATTGGCGCCATTTGAAAAAAAAAACGCCCTCACTCTTTTAACCCAGGATGGGGATTTGTTGCAGACCACCTGATTTTGATATCTATATGTATAAGGGTTTCCCAAAAAATAGTGGTCTTTTTTTTTAAAAAATCCCCGGGGTGCAGGGTTTTCGGTTTATGGGCTCATGACCTAACTGTTTTTGATGCCCAATCCGCTACATGAATACTCCCCGTTGTTGTTTGCGCTCATGCGTTCCTTTTCCGATTTCCACATACAGGTGAGTGGAACTACACAACTTACCTGTTTAGGGTCGGGGTGGCAATTTAGAGGTAAATGAGCCATCATTTCCGAATAGCTGCATTCATCTTTGTTCTGTTAATTGGATCCCACCGTCTAAGACCAGACTTGCCGTACGTCGCGCTGTAAAGTCATATGCAAATGGAATGATTTCAACATGTATAGACTGAGATAGCTTGAATTGTTTTTTGACACCAAGTTACATTTTAGGTACCTTTACTGTGAAACCCCCAGCCATTGGCAAAGAAGTGTGTCGCGGATCTCGACGGAATCGAAGGATGAGATCTTGCCCTCCTGTCAAAATCACTGTTTTCCTTTGTTGATTTCTTAAGTGAGATCAAAACGGGCTATATTTTCGATCTTACCCATCTACCTTCCATCAGATCCACTCATTTGTTCTTTCATAGACCAAGGAATTCCATGGAAACAATGTGTAACGTGTTTTGTGGAAGTTCCATGATTCATTAAATCAAAAATGATCATTATTGAAGTGAAAATATTCCTTTATCAAGCATACCAAAAACACAAATGGGGGACTTTTTTGGCACAGGGAGTAGAGAACAACTGCACTTGTTACTCGGATCTGAAACATCCTGTACAAGGTCGAAACATTGTTAGTATATATATAACGGTTCCTTGGTAACACGTTTCTACATGTTTTTGAATTGAATATTCCCTTCATATCCCCTTAAATTCTAAATGACATTTTTTGCCACCTTTTTCAAAAATCACGAGCGGACCCTGGCCTTGTTTTTACAGGGAATTGCCCCTAGATCTAACAAACACAAATATCGCTACCTCCCTTTTTTTGCGATGATCGTCAGGTTGCTAAGCCATTTTCATCTAGGAGGTAATATAACGGATAAAATAAATAGGTCCCAGCTTGGGACAACGGTTAGATATTGACACTAACATAGATCATGACTGTGTAATTGTTAACAACAAATGTCTACATGATCTTATCCGATTTAAAATTAAAATTTCTGAATGAGTTAAGTTTCTATCCGATATTTATAAATATGAATCCTCCTGCATTTGTAATCATTTATTACATTGGTGTCCTACCCTATCATGGTCCGATTATTCATATGAACATATTTTTTCTCCCTCACACGGTGAATCATATCACCAAAAACATCTGATTACACAAATTAAGTCGATCCAGCTTGTTTAGATATAATAGTATAACAATCTGTAATACCAACTTTTTTCTCCATACGAATATGTGAGCTATTGGTGGGGGACATTAAAGGTAAACATTACCTAAAGGTAAAAATTGCTAGGAAAGGGTGAGTGGAAAGATACATGTAATGTATTAAAAACGTGAGCAAATACCGAGAGAATACATTGCGAGGAAAAGGAGCAAAAAGAAATAATTTTAATGGGAATAAACATATTTTATGAATATTATAGAATGCATCAAATCATCAATAATTTACCTCTAAGAAAAAGGCGCGAAAGGGGTTCTAAACTTGTCCGCTATATGGAACCTGTAGGTTCTCTTCAACGAACCAAAATAGTTCTTTTGGGAACTGCTGTATAGCACCATTTTTATAATGGTTCTGTTATGAACCTTTTTAGGTTCTCAGATTTTTTAAAGAACGCATTTTTGAGGGTTTCCATGTCTTGAAGTTCCATATTGGAAGGACAAAAAAGGTTTCTAAAGCCGTATTTTTTCTTAGAGTGTACGTTATTTATATCTAATGCAAATTTTACTAACACCATTATGTGAAATGAAGCAGTTACCAAGATTGAAGTCAGATCAAGACCTGCAGTAGAGTCAACGTTTGTGGGTCCCCCACATAAAACCAATGAACCGTGTCTGATAATGCGAATATTGTCACGCCAAAAGTATGCTTTTCTAACAATGGTTGCAGCTTGACCAATCTATCCCAGAGAGTAATGGACATTTCCTCATGCAATCAGGTACGGTTCAATAGGCCAGGTCCCCAATAGTCCACCAAACACTGTGCTAGTTTTCCGTATTGCACGTAATATTGTGGCAATTTTTAAACTCCATTTTTAACTTACACCAATAATTTAGTACCTTATTACATTTTATCAAAGGCCTCTGCTAACTTTCAAAATACAGGTTTCCCTAAAAAAATGAGGAAATTCTGATTTTTGTACTGGTTAAAGATTTTTATTAAAAATATCCCCATCTGGATGGATTCATGCTGAGAACTGTTGTTCCTTTGTATCAAAATTTTGTGAAAATTGAATTAATTTCCTAATAGGAGCAAATAGGAAAATTCAGCCTATGTTTAAATATGAGCATATACAATCACCTTTTATTTTCATTTTAAAGTATTTCTGTAACCAAATAAAAGGTAGTGAGGACACTATTGGGTGTCGAAGTCTATTGAAAGCACTACCATAAAATGCTTTGGCCTATATGGCCTATTTTATTGGTACATTTGGGCATTTCTTATAAATCGCTTAGTGTCATTTGTCATTGTCATCTTGTCTTTATCATCACTTCATTATTTTTGCCGATACACACACTGGCAATAAGTATTGCAACATGTAGAAAACGAATTTCATAATCACATATTGTTTCAAATTTACCATGGTTTTCTTGACCACACTTACTGTATGGAATGCCAAATTTTTTTTTTCATACAGATGTTTTCCCCAGAACCAAGAGGGTTTTTGAAAAATTTTGATTTGATTGTTTATTTTTCCCTAAATATGGCGGATTAAAGGAACTGCGAACGATCCTTGGCCATTGCCCTCCAGAAGGATTCAGCAAAAACAGAAACAAAAGAAATGGCTTCCAAAATTGCCGCTTAACGGATTGTACAGGCTCGTTAGGGTTACTTAATATTTTACGTGAGGAATCAGAGTGGTATGTGTGGACCGGAATGAAGATAAGTCATGGAAGACCGTGGCCTTATAAAAATTAATGGAAATTCGACCATCCGAATGCATTCGAATGATAATCCGTGATTTACGTAAATCAAATGTCAAACTACGCATTCATATTGTATGACAAAAACAAAAGGCAAGCACATGTCAACGGTGCGATTAAACAGGTGGTTATCATTCATCATTGCCTCTTTCTTGTCAGAATTTCCTGAGTCCAAAGGTGATAAACGTGGTCACTCTCTTCAATTTGACGTTATCTCATTTCCGGTCCATACACCACTCTGGTTGTCGCCTTGACATTAAGTAGGCCATAAAACCCGTACAATCATTTAGTGGGCCATTTTGGCAGCATTGTGACGTTTCTGTGCCTGTAGTCCTTCTGGAGTCCAATCGACAAATATCATTAGCGAGCTCCTTTAACCCGCCATATTTTAGGGACATGACAATCAACATCAACTGTTTTTTTCGCACTATATGAGGTCTGGAACATCATCTGTTTGAAAATCATAACCTGTGAAAATAATTAACGTAATGTATAGTCAAGAACTTCTGGTACAAATTATAAATCCATTTTTGAATATAATTGTTTTTCTTCATGTTGCAATTACTTCTTGGCCAGTGTGTGTAACTAATCATACGGAGTAAGTCCACGATCCTAACAGTAATAACCAGAAGTGATATCAGAGTCCCACACTCCTTGAGTCATGTAACGACTACACTTGAGACTATGTCAAAGCTGATTTTCCTACACTGACTATGAACTATCAAATAAGACTACTAAGATAAACAATGCAATGGTAAGTTGAAATTCCACTAAACATGCATAATTAAAAAATTAAGAAAAACGATTTTGACAAAGCGTTTTCAACCATAATATTCCTTGGGCATCTTATCTAAGCTTTGGACAGCCTTTCTTTTGTTAGTGATTTGAAATGATGATACAAAATTGTATAGGGTGCTTGAATAATGTCTCATAATACATACAACAGCCTTAATAGATCAGGGCCACTGTTTCATGTTAACTCGTTTTAAGCCAAATTAAAGAAGAAATTGCACAGAGTTTTCTGAATGTTGATATTTAAGAAGGTCAAACCTATCTGTTTTTATACCTGGTCCTATTTGAGCAATTTTACCTTACGAATCCTAACATTATTCTTCTTAAGAGCGTTGATTTAATAAAATCACTCTTCCAAAGTGACGCTAATTCATCATTATTGCCATTGTAATTATTTTGGACATTCCAATTCTTTGCACCGATCAATTTGAAAAAAATCATATAAAGTCAGTGTAAATTCAGCTCATTTGTGCCAAGGCGCATTTGTTTGTGTTAAAGGGTGTTTCTTGCACTGTTAAAAATGTTCATTAAAATACCATCGTTTGACTGCACTGGGACTCACAACAGTTAAAAAACCAACTTTTTTTTACAGTCATTTGGCAACGTTTCGAGTCCCTTTTACAGTTATTTGCACGTTTTGAGTCCCGGCTAACAGTCAAAACGCCGTTATTTTAAATCATTTTTAAACAGTGTGACATGGCGCAACGAGAACTGGGTCGTAACACATAGGTTTAATTTGTCTCTTGTCCGAATTCTGTTTTTAACATATAATATCAATATACAGTGTTTATGAACTTTCAGTCAAGCCTTAAACAAGGCTATCGTGTCAACCCAGCCTGTTTCTGAAACTTAAGTAAGCCTTCCAAGTGCAGATCCCTGTCGATCTCTCGTGGTACAGCTACTAATTTTATTTTGCTTTGGTCCGGCAACGATATCATCTGCATTATAAATGATCCCCACAAATTCTTGGGATCTCTCGTCACATTCAAAAATACCCATCTGAGGTATAACGAGTATATCAAGCAGAAGATCAGCGAGGGTCTAGAAAATTCTCGCCGAAATTAATTAAGTTTCAGGAGTCTAGGCAAGAAAATATTATAATTCTCAATCCGAAATGAATTTCAGTTCATAGTCTATGCTAGTATTTCCTTCCCGCTCGTTCGTTTTCATCTTACTCTTGTTAAGACATGTCCAGTTATATACGTCTGATGCTTACGTCACCGCTTCCACAACCTGGTACTGTTCGTTTGTTTGCACATGCCAAGGGTGTTGTTACAACAGATCTCTGGCATTTACTTTTGAGAGTCATGCTATGGCCCACATTTCTTCTCGTATTAAATAATAAGGGGGATGATTTGGTAAATCACTGCATGGACCGTCAAAACTTTCAATTGACGCATAAAAGAGGGGCAATCCCTAAAAATGTGTCAGATGATGCCAGAAGTCCCAGTCATACCATTTTGAACATTGCACAATCCTGTTCCAAGAAGTCTTGCTCGCGATCGTTCAAGGTCGCTTTTTGGAACTTGCTTTTCAGCATAAGCCAAGTCTACCACTGAGCAAAGAGTGTTGTTTTTAATCTCCCTACAGGGGTCTGTAAATTTCTATCATTCTTTGACTGACACTCTAAATACTAAGGCTAATCTTAATGAGAATGGGGAAGCTTGAAGTGATCTGTGCAACTTGTGCTCTAAAAGAGCCAACCTCCACCATATCTTATAATCATTGTAAAATTTCTTTGGATTGAGAATTCAAACCGGATTTCTCCCAAAATTATTTGAAACCCCTCTATTTGTTGCTTGGGAAAGCATCCACCATTCCTATTGTACTGTCACCAGTCTTATCCCCGACATATGTCTGTTTTTGGAAGGTTGAAACAATTTTGCAATTAATTCAGTTGCGGACTGTCCCATTTGACTCGAACTCACCAAAGAAGATAGATAATATACTGCACTTGAGTTTTTTGGTATGAGATTGACACTGCTCACTACCTGCAAAGTGATTGACAGCCACAAAAACAGTGATTCGTACGCCATGTATAAATCACCCGAGGCTAGCTCATCCAATCCTCGAGGTGATTAGCAATACCTACATCCCGACGAATCTCAATCTCATCTCAAATTTCGGAATCATTGAGGCGCTTGCTCTCACTCAAACCCCTTATCATGCCCTTTCAAGTGCCTGATCTGAGCAATTATCGATACCGTGGGTGTTCTCGTCTCTAAAACCCTTAGCCTTTCCCCCTAATGAGCGTGTATTTTGCACATAGGTCCTACCTCTTGAAAACAAACAAGTATTCTTGTATGGAGTTTTCCTCCCTGTGCGACTTGATCCATTTGATGTTCTCTGACACTTTTGCACTCACTTGGAATATAAGTAAACCCTGTCCTGCACCTTTTGCCATCCATATCTAACAATATTATTGTTTTTCACTTGCAAGGTGTTCTCCCAGCACGGATATTATCAACACTGGTGAATCTCACTTTGCTTTCTAATATCTTGAATGACCATCAAGAGTTCATTTTGTAATACAGTATCTGGTGCTGCGATAACTCTATGTGCTGTACCTAGGGTCACCAACCCTGGAGCTTGTTTGCCCCCCACTGCCCACAACAACTACAAGAGTTAGAATTTAGCACGTTTTGAGCAAATTTTTTGAGCAGATGCATCGAGCCATGAAAGTGCCTGATCTTAAGGCACTATCATGATTTGCTAAATCAGAAAATCGAAAAAATCATCACAAATTCAGTTTTTTCGGATGTTTAGATTCAAGACTCAAGACGGTTTTTATTTCATTATTTTAACCTCTTGTTGGTAATCACTGATAGTGTTTTTAAATATATGTAATGCAGGTAAGAGTAAAATGCAATCATCTCCGAATTATATGATTATTACTTGTTGTTTGCTACTAAACAAAATTGAAAAAAAAAATATTTTGCTCACGATTAAACGTGAAAGAAATTCGCTTGAAGTTATTTATATTGTATATTGATTCAATAATATGTAATTTAATATTGTTAAGTATTATATCCAGTAACGAAACATTGTGGTCTGTACTCGGTAAATACTCAAATCATTTCTGGGATAAGGTATAATTAATATTAAAATAGGCAGGAAATATTTCTGTTATAAGCTATTGGAAGACTTCCGGTGTGAAAGCATATATAGTCCGGTGGGATCCATAGTCCCGGGAGCTCCATAGACGATAACGGAATAAAGCGTGAAACTTTTGTTGCGTAAAGAGTCAACTGAATCGATTGCCCTATTGTTCCCATTGTGTTCCGGACTATGATACGCCGGACAATGGTTTACTTCTAAACCGGTAATTGTGTGCTTGGTCACCATAACCATGTCCATGTATAGACGGTACATCCCAGGTCGATAACTAATCCAGGAGTGGCAATGGTTTTGGGGTGTATATAATTATAATAGGACTGTTTTGATATTAGAGTGGTTCGGTGCGCAAATGGCTAAACAGAGCGCATAGCTCCTCGTAGCCATGGCGCGGTATGTTCAACGGGTATTATGTTTGATGAGATTACTTTTGCAGGGGCAAGTTTCTGGATTTTGAGTTTTTTTCACAGGTAATTTTAACAGAAGCATGATTATGTAACTTTTTAATTTATTTATTATATTTGAATCTAAATGACCGTTATTGGGAAATTACAGTATCTTGCGCGGGGATTACTCCCACGACACCGACGGATTTGACACCAAATATTTTTTTCTTAAATTTATCAGATATTACTAAGATCTTTTGGAACAAAGTTTCAGAGATGATTTTTTAAATGTACTGGGACCGAGACTACCCCTAGTAAATGCATGTGCAAGTTCTCACAAATTACGTTTTGGAAATCCCCAATGCCCAAATCGAGCCGATCGTGTCCTACCCTCCCTGTTTAATAAAGAAAACCACATTTATGTCTCCAATCTTATCGATTACGCCGTGACAACAAGAAACAGAAGCCTTGCTTCTTTTGCCTTATTTAGTTATAACGGTAACGAGATGAATAGTTTGGTGTCACTGTCACGTACGGTCGTGTCAGGCCTCAGGTTTAATCAGTTTGCTCTTCGGGGCGACCATATAAATATAAATCCGACTATGTTTAAACAAGGTCTGTACATGACCCTCTGCCACAAGTGGTATTCTTTTTTCAAAAGACACCGTTTATTATGTCTAAACAGTACAAAATTTTACCTTTTCCACTTATATCAAAAAACCGACGTAGGAATGACGATACTCGGTTGATTTTTTTCCAATGTAGGGATACGCACGTCATTTTTTACACCTGAATGTCCCCCGAGGCAAAATTAATAAACCAATCAATGCCGTACGTCATTCAAATCTTTTATTTTTTTCCAAAAATTGGCTGTTATTCCCAGAATAAATTCCTTTTTAAGATCCCAAACAAAACCACAAAAATCTGTAATATTGGTTCTTAATATTAATATTCAATTGTCCCGCATAAATGTGAAAAAGATGGGCCATAAGTCTACAAACATATTAGCCGGCTAATTACCCTTACCGTGGACTGTTATGAGACGATCCCGTAGGAGTTCTTAGCAGGCTTACGCCACTTGCGCGCGGCTGCGGGGGTTATGCGTCTAGTTTCCTGCCACACAGCTACTATTTTTTTTTTAGGTTGCAATAAACTATATTGTTTAAAATGAACTTTTTGGGCCACTATATTTTTTTACTTTGGCGGCCAATCAATTTCTGCTAAAAATCTGCATAACAAAATACTATCCCGGCGTAAAATGCGCACAAAAACTCAGAATTTCCCCCTTTTAATATAACGGCACAGATCTTGGCCCTCGACAGGACAAAATCGATTTTTTAATGGAACTTACAGAATTCAAAATGGCCGCCAATACCCATTTCAGCTATGTAATAACCATCCAAGTAAAAAACCAAAATTTTCAGGTTATTAATTTCGGTGATGTGGAAATGCCTTATTAACTTATTGTTGAGCTTCTATCGCAAAATCCACATGGCTATGATTTTGTCTCAATTGAGCCAAAATGAAATCAAAACGTCGGCCAAAAACAATTTTAATCAACCTTAGGCTACAAAGGTATATTTCCATCGTAAATGCAAACAAAATTCCCTCTTTTATGTCATAGCATAGGGTCATTGCCTCGATAAGCTTAAAATTTCCTTGTTTGATCACTGAGCAAAAATTCAAATGAGCAACAAACGTTTAATTAATTCCAAAGAAACATATAAGGTTATTCTCCAGGAATAGATCATTTGTAATGCAATGATGCATAACTTGTTGTTGAGCTGGCGCTGCCACAACTCATGTGGGCTTATACTTTTGCCTCAAAATGGCGGCCAGTATACCAATTTTGGTCTTATAATTCCTATGGCAGGACATTTTTACGTAATATATTAAGAGACGACTTTAAAAAATAGTCTGTTCCCAGCTTAAGTGTTAAACTTGCTTTCTTTCAATTTTCAGCAGTAAAAACTAATACGGGAGAAACAAAGTTTAGTCAGGTCCCTTTATAGTAGGAACTTAATCCGGACTAAAGGTTTAAAACCGGACTAGTTCGTGTGAATACGTCCTATGTATATTGCCGTCGTAAAATTCATCACACAAACTTAGAATTTTCCCTTTTTTTTGATGTCCCAAAGAAGGTAATTTCCATTTGTATCACGTTACCCTATAGAAAAAAGAGATTGAAACCCATGGCCGGGTGTGGCCGCGTCCTGGCTTGATTCAGCACTTTTAGAGGCTGCAATCTTGGTGGTATTCATAATATCAGCCCCAACTAAAACCAAAGTTCTTGTTTCTCTTGTAAGCCACAATGTATTGGTAGCTCGGATAGCCTTCTTGATACAGAGTGCAGTGTCTTCTAGCTTCTTCTTGGTTTTTCTGTTTATTCAGAGAGAACGTTCGTGTGACCGTACAAAGCTCGTACAGTTGAGTATCTATGCATTTTTTTTGCTGAAAATGATAGATTATAGGGTGTGTAGAATAGGAATCTACCGGGTGCCACCTTGGGCTCCTTGGCGTTTTTGAGAAATCCAAGATGCGTCGCTATCAATGATAATTACTATTCAGAGAAGTAGAGAACCGTCCCTTGGTCTCCCCTGCCTTAAACGGGCGAAGTCGAGCAAGTTTAAAAACTGCGACCGTAGCGCGAACCAATCTCTACAACTCCAACACTGTTTTCTATCGTCATCATTTCTTAGTATAACCCCATATCCTGACTAACCTCAGCGCAGGCCTTTCTAAGGTCGCCTTGACTAAGCGTCATTGAATGTGGAGGGTTTTTCCAGTGCAAAAAGTGCCATCATTCTGATTTGTGTAACAATCTCCATTGGGCGATTTCCTATGTCGCGGAAACCCACGGAATCATAACCCCCCCAACCATACCATGAATGGTCCTTGCCACCGACAGGACAAATCGATTTTTAATGGAAATACAGAATTTCAAAATGGCCGCCATAAAACGCTCATACAGCTATGTATAACCAAAAGTAATTTTCAGGTTATATTCGTGCGTGAAAGAGCACTTTATGAACTTATTGTTGAGCTTCGATCGCAAAATCCACATGGCTATGATTTTGTCTCAAATTGAGGCCCAAAATGAAATCAAAACGGCGGCCAAAACTACCAATTTTTATCAAATTTGGCTACAACGGGATATTTCCATGTAAATGCAAACAAAAATTTCCTACTTTTAATGTACAGAGGCATATGTCATGTCCTCGATCAAGCTTAAATTCCATTGTTTGATCACTTGAGGCCAAAAATCAAAATGACGGCAAACAAACGTTAATTAAAATAAAATGATTGATACCGTTATTACAGGATATGTCATGTAATGCAAATGATGATAACTTGTTGTTGAGCTGCTACCAAAAATCTCATGTGGCTATCATTTTGCCTCCAAAATGGCGGCAGGATACCAATTTGTCTTATAAGTCACTATGAGGACATTTTGAGGTAATAATATGAAGAGAACGACTTTAAATAGGTACGTTCCCAGCTTTAAGTGTCTACCTGTGCTTTCTTTCTATTTGCAGCAGGTAAAACTAATACGCCCCCCCCTGGAAAGAAACAAAAGTTTAGAGGTCCTTTATAGTAGGACTAATCCTGGATAAAGTTTAGCCAGGACTAAGTTCTTTTTTCTGTGTGAATACCGGCCTATATGTATTGCCGTCGTAAAATTCACACACAAAACTTAGAATTTTCCCTTTTTGATGTACCAAAGAAGGTAAAATTCCAATTGTATCCACGTTACCTATAGAAAAAGAGATTGAAACAATGGCCGGTGTGGCCGCCGTTCTTGGTTTGATATGCATAACTTTTAGGACGTGACAGCTTGGTGGTTATTCATATATCAAGCCCAAATAAACTCGAACAAAGTTCTTGTTTTCTTTGTAAGCCACAATGTATTGGTAGCTCGTAGAGCCATTCTTGATACAGAGTGAGTGTCTTCTAGTTCTTCTGGTTTTCGTGATTTTGTCAGAGAGAACGTCGTGTGACCGTACAAGCTCGTACAGTTGAGGATATATGCAATTTTTTTGCTGAAAATGATAGATTAGGGGTGTAGAATAAGAATCTGCCGGGTGCCACCTGGGCATCCTTGGGGCGTTTGAGAAATCCAAGGATGGCGTCGCTATAAATTGATAATACCTATTAAAGAGAAGTAGAGAACCGTCTTTGGTCTCCCCTGGTAAACTGCGAAGCGAAGCAAAGTTAAAATGCGAAGCGTAGCAGCGAAACCCAATCTATACAACTCCAAACACTGTTTCTAGAACATCATTTTCTTTAAGTATACCCATATCCTGACTAGACCTCAGCGCAACTCAGCGCAGGCCTTTTCTAAGTCCTGCCTTGACTATAGCGTCAATGAATTGGAGGGTTTTTTCCAGTGCAAAAAGTGCCATAATTGCTGATTTTGTGTAACAATCTCCATTGCGATGTCCATAGTCTGAGGAAACCCACAGAGGAATCAAGAACCACCGCCCAACCATACCAGGAATGTACCTTGCCACCGAGAGACCACATCGACAATACGGAAGTGCAATATTTGTGAGAACAGGCACCGAGTAGAAGCAACCTCAATGTCTGATGATAATAACATTGAAGTCCTCACCATTGAGCTTTAGATCTGTCCTAGTGACATCTGTCGACAAACCTCCACAGATAGACTTCGGAGCACTTCAACTCAACCCTGGAATTCCACCAAACCTGCCTTCTTAATGGCGACTTCAAAAGCCATAGCACCCAATGGGCTACAATGAAATTAAGAAAGACGGACAAGCTGTAAAGAATGGATAGACAGTCAAATCTACGGGTCTCCTTCACGACTCTAAGCTGCCGCCATCATTTCCAAAGTGACCGTTGGAAGAGGGTACACCCTGATCTAGCTATTGTTAGCTAGCAAAAACATCTCTACCCTTTGTAGCAAGATTGTTCTGGATCCGGTTCCACAAACTCACCATCGACCAATCGGTATCCAAGTCAATGCTGCAGAAAGATCAAAACAAAGTGCCTTTAAGCGCCGCTTTACCTACAGGAAAGCGGACTGGCAAGGATTCAATGATGACACCGGGATCAGACGTGAAGACGATTGCTCACAAAACCCCATAACTAGACAAATTGCCCAACTAGTGAACAAGATTGCACGGAGATTCATACCAGAGGCTTTAGGAAGGAAGAATTACCAGGCCGTTCCAAGGAATGTGCTAGAGAATATCAGAGTATATCACCATGTTTGAAGCTGTTCCCTGGTCAGTTGAAACAACTACTAAAGGTGAGGAAGTTTCGGAAAGGATCTCCCAGGAAAAGATCAAAACCGGCACACTTTTAATGAATCCACCGATATGACCATAACAGCAGGAAAGCATGGTCTACCATCCGAAAAGCTCCGAGGGGATCCAACAGAAAGCCTACACAGCAGCCAAATGTCACACCCACCCAAGTCGCCCACAACTGCTTTTAAATGGCAAGTGCAGTAAGAAACCAAAGAATATCAAACTAGACCATAGAGGTATAGTGGTGACCATGGTTTTCACTCGCCCCTTCAACATGGACGAATTGGAATCTGGTATTGCTAAAACTTCAACCAGGAAAAGCATAGGCCTTGACAACATCTCTTACTGAGGCAACCTAAAAAATCTTTGGCAAGTAGCAAAGGAATGGCTTCTTGAGCTCTACAATTGCTGCCTTCTTTACCACAGGTTCCCAAAGATCTGGAGGGAAGCAAATGTTATGGCATATCGTCCTACACAGCGATCTTGGGAAGGATCCTGTTGTTATCCCAACCGATCCAAGAGTTAGTCAGATCACCTACTTACCAGTAATCACCACTCCCATTCTGCCTATACCTACATACGCTTTCTTCTCCCCTGTGAACGTTACTTCTGTGCTCCAATCGTATCGCACCGGTGATAGACGAACACCTCATTCCAGAACAAGAAGGTTCCGGCGAGGCAAATCAACAACAAGCCAAGAACTCAACCTAACTCAACACATGAGGATGGTTTCGAGAGGGTATGTAACCGGAGCTGTGTTCGTCGTCCTATCAGCAGCATACGACACTGTAATCACAGATGCCTAATAAGATCCTGGAAATTACAAGGACATCAGCTTGACTGAGCTTATCCGAGGTTTGCTGGCAAACAGGATGTTTCTTTGTTCAGCTAGAGCGAAGAAGAGCCGAGGGCGTAGGCTCAAGAATTGTCTACCACAAGGGAGGTGCTTGCACCTCTCCTGTTCAACATATATACCAAAGACCAACCTAGGAGTGGTAGGAACCTGTCGTTTTATTTATGCAGACGATCTTGGAATTAGCGCACAAGATTGCCGACTTCATCAGTTGTTGAAGAGAGACTCTCAAAGCTTTGGATGAACTCACTCCTATTATGAGGAAAAACCACCTTACGTGCAAATCCAATCTAAGACACAGTGTGTGCTTCCATCTACGCAACGTGAGCCAAACGTCCAGCTTAAAGTACCTGGTCTGGAACTACCCTGGAGCACTGTGATAACCCGTCTACCTAGGGTAATTGACAGCACTCTTCTTATAAGACCCAGTATCGAGAAGACGAAGAGTAAGTATGTTCACCGCAATAACATCTTAACAAATCAATGGCAAAAGATGGGGTGCTCGCACACATACCCAAAGATCGATGGCACTTGCCTGTGATACTCATGTGCAGAGATGGACTGCCTGTATGGGAAAGATCAACCAATGACAAGAAGCGATCCAGCATTTAATGCATCCTGCCGGCTTATAACAGGATGCCTTCGTCCAAAACCAACGGGAAACTTTAACATCCTAGCAGGAATTGCTCCACCAGACATCCGTCGAAGTGGAGCGAGCATGCAAGAGCGTAGGGCCCAAGTATCCAATGTGAAGGACCATATTGTCTGGACAGATACCGGTGGCCAACCGTACTTAAAGCCAGAGAGAGTCTTAAGCAAAGTCCAAAACCTCTTGAAACAGTTCTTCTAAGGAGGTTTAAGAGAGTCGCATTGTTTTCCCTTCTTTTTTTTTTTTCTTTTTTTTTTTTTTTTTTTTTTTTTTTTTTCTTTTGTTTTTTTTTTTCTGAAGAAAGATTGCCATCAACCAATTAAATCTATCGGTATTGAACCTGGCGAGCATCCACCCGCGGAGCTGACTCCTCATGGGCTGAATGGCGATTGGTCTTCAATAGAGTGAGAACCCAGAAACTGGCCGCCGATCTAAGGTTTTCCTGCAGAGGAAGTGGGGCTATCTGGAAGCAGATCAGGAGGTACTACCTGTGGTTGTGGAACAGCACCGCAGACAAGGGAAACACCTCTTGGTCTGCCCACTGCTGGAGCAAAATGCACAAAACAAGGGACCTTGCGGAATTCAGTGAAGCAGCCAGACGTTGTACCATCTCTGGATGGATCATATTCTGAGAACCCACAGTGTGTTGGACCGAGTAAGAAGAAAAGAAGACCAATTCCACCATATATTATCAAACTATAGAGTTACTAACATATACTATAGGCATCCACTATGAACAAGTGGATAACTTGTAACATTAAGTCTACTTCAAATCAAAATGAAGCTAAATCAAATAAGTTTAAAAATGCCCTCTAACCGCAAATACCTGCGATAAAAATTAGACATGAAGACTTAGGTTATGTTGTTCGGGACACAATTAAATGTATTGCTGTACTTTAAAGTTGTAAACATGACGTCAATCAATAGGGCAGCCAAAAAACGTGAACATCGTCCAAAAAATACTGACACCAATTTGTGAAATAGTACAGCCTTCAAATCGAAATCAATGGGTCTATGACATTAGAACTGTACTTTGATCCTAACTAATGTACAACATGACATTTCAATTTGGTTACATGCGCCTGACTCGAAATGACAAACTAATATGGCGCAAGTTGTCAAATACATAGGAATGACATTGTTCACATATATTGCAATCAATTTATTTACTTTTGGCTGCCATAGTGATTGGGCCGCAGCAGAAGCAACCATTTCTGTGTCTACCAACTAACCTAAGTACTTCATGTTTATTTTTTATCGCAGGATTTGCTGTTATAGGGCATCTTTTTAAAATTATTAGATTGGCTACATTTTGCATTGAAGTAGACTCAATGACCAAGTGGCCATGCCGATGCTTGTTTATTGGGTCCTATAGTAGATGATAACTCCCATAGTTTGATAATATAGGTTGAATAGATAAGTTACATTCTATGGACGAAGCCATCCGGATTTCTCAAAACGCCCAAGGGTGACAAGGTGGCACCCGGCAGATCCTAATTCTACACACCCTTATTATAACGTTAAGCAAACAAGTGTAATATACTCAACTTTACGGGTCAGGCCATAACGTGGACCAGTATCTCTCCGACGATTTGTCAGGCCAAGGAATTTGAAGTAGGTTCTCAAAGTCTGGTTGGTGAATCCTCAGGATTCCCACTTTCTTTGGGGAAGATGTCAACTCCCATCCAGCTTCTTGTGCTTCTATGGGTCTTCATATTTGCACTTCTTTCGGTTGTTTGCTTGTGCCATATTCTCTTCTGCTGGTACTGTCAGCTCAATGACAACACCTTCTTTCCTTCCAAGAGAATAGATGGTGACATCTGGTCTCCTTGACGTGGAAGAACTAATTTTTGGGAATAATTTTATGGGGCTTTTTCTTCATCCCACACCACGGTCTAGTCTTCACTCTTCTGGATACATCCCTTTCTGTTTCACTCTTCTGGATATATCCCTGCTTATTTTCTCCCAGCCAGGTAACAGTGCCATATTTATTGCCCATGTCTGCTTTGAAGGCTATGGCATTTTTTTTTTGCTCGCATCCTCTTCTTAGCAGATGGAGAATCTCACGAAGGATTGGGTATCCAGTTATACCTTCCTTATCGTAATGAGTACTGGCAATAGTTTGAATGGAATGGTTGCTTTGTTAGACACACCAGAGCACCATTTTATTCTCCATCGTCTTCAGATGGCTGGTGTAGGATGTGTAATCTTGTATAGTGTTTCTTCTATTTAGAATTACAGGATTTCTGGTGACCAGGAGTAGAGGAGCTTATTCCACCCTGATGTCAATTGCATTGCTGTGTTCCAACGTAGCCATCTACTTGTTGGGCCTTAACTGTACAGAATCCAACATCATGTCCTCTGACTATTTCTTTCACAGTTATACATGGCATTTCTGAGTTCTTCTTGTCAACTGGTCAATGCCTTTCAATGACTTGGTGTAACCGAGTCTCTGTCGGCTATGCTACCCTTTGCCAAGTTCATCGATGTCTTTCCCTTCCATGTAGCTCTCTCACCCATTCCAGTGCTCTCTGTCTTTCTTCTCTGTCTAGATACCATGTGTTCGTATACAAATTTTGTTTCTGGTTCCATCGAATATTTCAAAATGTGGCACTTCACAGCCTGCATACATTTTAGGTGGGTAAAAGGCCTTTAGTTTGGCCGACCTTTGTCGTTCTGGTTCTGTACAGGATGGGTTGGTGCACCTTGGCAGTCCCGCCCTTCGTCAGGTATCAGCTGCCCTAGTTTCAATATTCTTGGAAAATGAGATAGGGAAGCAGTAAATGAATGACCTCCGTGCAATTTGACTAACGATATGGTTTTCTTATATCCGAAACTTCTATGCTGTTCACCTGGTCATGTCAGTCTTCTCCAAGAGATCCTTCAATAATCCAATTTGTCAAGCTCCATGCAGTTTGAAATTTTGGCCCCTGGACAATGACCGAATCAAAAGTTCAATGGCCTTTATCACATTTTTCACCCTACTCGGTAACTAAACATCACAATATGCCAAACTACATTATTTTCTTAATGACCGATCTCTTAAATTCAAGATGTCGCCTAACGGACCCGTGGGACAATATTTGATTTTGGAACATCAAAATTCTTTGAGAAGATGTCGTATAGATCCTAAAATCATATTAAATTTAGTTTTAAGGGGGTGCATGGGAACCATGAAATAATGTCTTATTATTTTATAACTATAAATCAATAACCGCGTAAAATTAGGCGGTGAAATTAGCGTGTATTTTTCACGTTAAGTTTCCGTTTAATACAATCCGAAAGGGGGCTTTTGATATTACAAATTCAAGATAATTTTGACAACACGAATTTGCCAAAATCTTAAAAATATTTTTAAAAAAATGCGGTTTCTTCCCCAAAACTCAGTACACAGGGCAGTGGCGTTTATGCGCCGCTGCCGCCTATGCGGGGGAAAATTTCCCAGTTTTGGGAAAATTTTCCCTCTCAGGGGGTCAAATGTCAAAAGGGCAATTTTTCCCGGTCAGAGGTCTAAAAAATGGCCGCGACTTTAGCCTGATGTGTGCAAATTTTTTCCCGCGCCAAAAGTCTGTCAGGGGCAACCTGCCCCCCCTTGCCCCCGCCTGTTACGCCACGGACACTAGGACTGTGTTAGGAGCATTGGGATTTCTTAGGATGTGATTACAAGGATTTTATTTCATCTCTAAGTGCATATGCCACGAGAGGAGAGAGATTGAGGGAGAGAGATAAAATTCATTGAGTGGCTTGGTCTGAACTAAAAAATACCAGTGCAGCATGCAAAGAAATTAAACATTCAAAACCAGTGGCGTAAACAGCGTGGGGGGGGGGGGGAGAGTGCCCCCGGACTGGAAAAGTAAAAAGGGGGATGAAGAGGCCAAAAAAATGGGACGAGAGGGGAGAAAAGAAGGGGAAGAGGGAGAAGAAAGAGAGAGAAAGGGGGAAAGGTTAAGCGAAAGGGGAGGGAAGGAGGAAAGGGGAAGGAAGGGGGGAGAGAGACAAGAGAAGGAAGGAGAGGGAAAGGAGTCTGTGCGGTGCCCAGGTCGACGCACGTTGTACTTCCCCCCCCCCCCCCACGCTCTGACAGAAGTTTACCGACTGGGATAAAATGTATGGTCTGCCCGGCGAGCGAAGACACTTTTTGGCCATTCTGTTCTCACCTATGGCCATTCTCTCTTCACGTAATGAGTTCCAAGGGAAAGGTTACGGAAGATTTATCCGGAAAAAAAATAAAGAAAAAAAACACACAAAATAAATGCGGAAAGGCGCGATGCGCAAGACTCACCGTGAGATGGTGCTATACCACATCGTGTAGGACGACAGGGACTGTAGGAAACAGTAACAAGGCGCGTTCTCAACCACAAGTGTCTCGCTGGTTGCGCGATCACTTGCTTTATGATAAAAAATTTGGCATTGATGATATAAGGAGAGCGAAAGCCAATGGAGAGAAGAGTTTTGTAGCCTGTGAAGGCCATTTGAAAAGGTAATAATAATAAAGTCTGCAAAATATGGCAAATAAGCTAATTAAAATTCATGAAATGCAAATAATGCAGTCAAGGCTCACCTTGCTATTGTGGCACTTATCACCCTACATCAGTTTCCCCAACATCCCACCCGACCGCTCCCCAACACCCCACCTTCCCCCCTCCCCAACACCCCACCCTGCCCCCATCCTCACACCCCACCCTTCCCCAGCACCTTTCCTAACACTCATCCCTCCCCCTCCATATGATTCACACACAAGATGTGGGGTATAGTAGTTTCATGTAGCAAAGGAAATTGGCATATCCGAGTACCGCTTTAGCAATACAGCAATTATGAATATTTAATCAGCTCCTTGCATACCTCAGCCGCATGTATTAGAAACTTTCAAATGGCAAAGAAGATGCGAAACATAATGGGTTTTTGGCGTGAAGAATTTTGCATATTCGATGTACAGTTTCAAAAATTATGCGATTTACGCTGATGTTTGATATTACTAGCTCATTGATATGTATTTCCCGAAATATCCCAACATCTAATCAAGTGGAGAACGCTTTAACCCGCTTCCTTCCACAAGTTAGATCATTTTATACGCCTTACGAAACTCCAGATAACTTTGAACACAAGCATTGTGGGAAAGGGGTTAACATTTTGAACGTGCCAAAGGTACATGAGGTCGCCAGGTCACATGAGGTCACCAACCATGTTACCCACCCGCCCCCTCTTTCCACCAAGTTCTCACTCGTTACAGCCTTACGGAACTTATCTGGCTGCAGTATACCGTGCGCCCGCCCGGTCCCGGGCCCTACGAGCGCCTGGTGCAGGCGAGAGAAGCGAGAGCATTTTAGAAGCAAGCCTTTTAAAAATAAGGTGACCGCACACGCTCTGAAAATTTAGGAATTAAGCTAATTTACAAATTCATATATGTAAAAATAATGCCAAATAATTCCACCAAAATTCTACACAGGATATTGTGGCACTTATCTAGCACCCTATCAAGTTAGAAGTAAATCGGGTAGCGTTAGCCGCAGAGCATTTTTTTAAAAAGGTTAACCGAAATGTCTGAAAAATATGCAAAAGAAGCTAATAAATTCATGAATATGCAAATAATGCCACCAAAATCTACCCATGATATTGTGGCACCTTACACTATCACCCTATCAAGTTAGAAGTGAAATAGGGGGCATAGGGTTTAGCCAGCAGAGAATTTTTAAAAAGTTAAACCGAGTCGTACGGACGGACAACACACAGAATTGGACTAAGTATTGTCCTCCATGAAACACGTTTTCGGCGACACAAAAAAACTAAAGCGCAATGCCTTGATTAAAGGCTTACTACGTAACAAAGTTGTAGTTTTGACAGGGAAGTATTCTCAAAATAGTGGATATCGCCAGAATTAAAGTGTTATAGATATGAGAAAGATTCTCGGGGAAAGTTGCTTGTTTATTAGGAGGGGAAAATGATGGAATTCCTCTAGTGCTTATACTGATCGTGCCAGATGTTTACATGTCAGAGATTGTATTAACCTGGGGTGGTTTCCTTCTGCAGTATGTTGCAAAACGAGATTGCACAATCAGGTAGTTTCCATGATGTCATTGATGTAAAGAAGAGCAAGGGGAGATTGTTTTTTGTAAGATCAATTGGATAGTGTTAGGTAATGTTATGCATGATGTGTTATATCGATTTTAGGTATGGAATTACATAGTAGATTCAAATTAAGTGAGAGTTCTTGCATTTTCCATTGGGGGGTGTATTGATATGGGTTCAATCCCCAGCCATGCGGAAGACTAGGCCTTAATGGCCATTACAAACATACTGTAACCATACTGCAAGTTGCTTGCACAGAATCGGATACTGGAACTGATGATTTAGTTCTTACAATGGTCTGTTAATAAAAAAGAATTATGCCATGGTTGGCCGGGATGTCACGGGATGTCACAGGGACTCTCATCTGCTTGCACTTGGGATGGCCAAATAAAAACTTAGTTGGTACAACGTGTTGCATTGATATAAAGAGCATTTTTCCTCTGCGTGTGATAAGGAATTATTTGCAGAGTCAAAGCTAGTTATGTTCAAATAAACAATGTTGAATGAAATATTTGTTGGGTTTCATCCTGATACTTCAAATGAAACCCCAAGCATCTTTGATATGAAATAAGTATTTTTTAGGGCAACATTATTTAATATAACTAATTAGTATAGGAGTACATCAACTTGTTTAATATTTGTGAGTTCAATGCCATTTGTTAGTTTTATTATAGTAATAAACAATACCGTGACAATTATGAACAAAAAATCAACAAGAAAAACAAAAAACATTGTAAATAACAAGCATGATCATCTTTATTAGAAAACAACACCAATACAATCTGTAGAAAGTGAAATAGTGTTAGTTGTAAATAGGGGGGTTAGGGGGTTTGGGGTGGGTGGGGGTGGCACTCACTGCATTAGATGCATTATTGGTTAGAATAGAATGAATTAATTGATTTGAGGAAATTTAAATCAATACTTTAACAGGAGTCGAACATATTATTATTATTACAATATTTTTTTATCTAAATTAATTAGACATCTTATTCCACAATAAGATGGTGGAGTTGGGATTTTTCATGTGGAAATTCTACTACATTAAATATAACGGCATCATGCTTTGAGTGCAAATTCAAAATTCACGTGTTTGTTTTATTAAGCTATAATCGTTTGATTTATATGACAGTACTGGACGAGACAATAGGATGGTTGGTAAACATTTCCGCCACATGTTTACAAAGGGGGACGTTTATTTCTTTCGTTCCGTTTGTGGTTGTTTTCGTTTGTGGGTTGTTTTTTTTTTCAGATATGCCCGAAAACTTCACTGGTCATCATAACATTACTCTGGTCAGGCAGAAGGGAAAGGACGGGAAATTGGAATTTAGATTTAAGATCCACAGAAATCCTCCTTGCAAGAAGTCAATCTTGAACAATGTTATTGTGTAATGAAGTCCGTGGGAATTGTGATGAAACGGGTGGGTAGGTACTGGTACAAACGGGTACAACGTCAAAATTTGAACAAGATCGCTGTGGAAGGCGGGAGAAGAGAGGAGAGGGAGAGAGGAGAGTGAAGGAGAGAGAGGAGAGAGAAGGGATGAAGGAAGAAGAAGGAGGAGAAAAGAGGAGAGAGGAAGAGAAAAGAAGAGCGAGAAAGAAAAAAGCGGAGAGAAATGGAGAAAGGAAAGAACCTCCAAACTTTTACAACTTGCAGCCATCAACGGAGTGGTCTTCGTCTAAATCCAAGACAAATTTGCTAAAGCTTACAAAATGCTGCCACACAATCCCACAGCTTTAACAGGGTTACCCACTGAAATTCAATTAGCATGGCATCTGAGAATGACAAAGGAGGCATTTCTCCAAGCAGAGGATTCGGCATTTCTCTCCAAGCAGCCCACGCACTACGCAAAGCAGAATAAAACCTGCTGTCAATGGTCACCAAGGCCTGCAAAGGTGTTTTAAACTGCACTTATGTGAGGCGAGCGGCACAACGTTCACGATGAGTAAGAACGGACAGTCGGGCACCAACCATCACCCACCCCACCCCCAAAGAGACTTTAAAGAAAAAAAATGAAAAGAAAATGGAAGAGAAGTAAATGATTATTCTCCGCCTGTTCGTCTGTATCACTTTATTACAAAAATGAAGGGTCCATTGACATGGTACATTAATCGCGTAATTCTTCAAAAAGATGAACTGAATCGAGTGGTGTTTACATTAAAATATTGAAAAATAATTGTGGTAAGATTCTTTAAATTTATCAAATGCGATACTCACTTTTGAAGTTATGGTCACCATTAGTTAGGGTGTAATTCTTGCTGAGACACCTGTATAACCTCAAACCAATGGTCGTAGGTGGTACAAAACTATCTTTTTGGAAAATCCTTATGATTAGAGGACAATAGCATACATGTCAACATGATTGGGGCCTTTTAAACGTTGACCCCCATGTGTAAACTTAAAGTGGCCCTATTGAAAAAGTGATACCACAATTTGAGAGTAACTAACCTACCTAGCATTGATGTATAGAGGGTCCATATAACTACCAAAGGTGCCAAAACCTTTTCTGTTAGTGGAGGTAAGTACAAATTCCTTAAATAAGGCCCCTGATATGGCTGACGCCTTGCTTATCTGAGTGTTGGGTTATCTCTTATTTTGAACTCTACTATAGTTGTTGAAATACTATTCTGCTAATAGAATTTTTATCTCCAGAGATGGTGATTGGTGAGTATGGTGTGATATTTGGATAACACAGGAGCTGTCGATGTCAATTCTGCAAGCAAAAATAGTTCCTTTTTGGAATCACAAAAGCATTGTCAGTTTGTTGGTCAAAAGTTGACATTTGTAACAGACTTTTGGGAGTAAAACCTTAAAAGAATATTTTACTGTGGAGTATTAGTGTCGGTCAGGACACCCATCATCTTGAACTGCTAGACATAATTATTCTTCAGGACTGAGACGATTTCCATCAGGACGCGAAATATTCCATCGATAAATTTCCATGGATTTATGACTTTGTGATGCTGTCATTTGGAGTTTCCTGTTCATGTTGAACTGCAATGCTTCTTTAATTGGATATTAGTAGACATTATAGTAAGATCATGAGTAAGGCCCTGAGGTGTATCATTATTGAATGTAATTGGGCTCAATCAATTTGATTAAAACATATTAATGTGATCCTAACATTCAAAAATATCAATTGTGCACCAGGGAGGGGTATTTCTGGACCTTGGCATCCACGAGTCGTTGTAGCAAAGAACAAAGTACTTAATACACAAGATTCAGAGATGCAAACTTGATTAGTAATTTCTACGCCAGTGTCACATTTCGTCTTCATTAGCAATTTAAATGGTATTTCCCATACAAAATCAGTATTTCTAAATTTAATGTACAAAATAACTACCGTACTTTTCAGTTATTTTTAGAATGTCCACATTAACAACCCAATGTGAGTACTTGGCTTGTTATTGTTGCCATAGCTTATGCGGCCTTCTCGTTTAGTTGTTAAGTGGTCAGGTTTAGTCTCCAAAATGACCAAATATCAACATTAATGAATTCCTGGAAATCATAAAAATGTTTAACTTTAATATTTCAGAAACACGGAACATTGCATGGGTGATCTTAAAAAAAAATATCGATTTTAGTTGTATTGCCTAACGTTAACATTAAAGTAGTAGCTGGGTAACGTATCATGGGTAAGATCTGCAGCCTTTGGTCTTAATCGTGCGTTATTAATAAAACGGTACATGCGTTACCGACTTAATCTCTATATCTTATCAGTGATTTACCATCATACTAAAGAATAGTGTGGTATTCAACACTTGGGGTGTCATGGTGTTTTGCAAGAGCATAGCAGGTGGGAGGTAACGTATCTGTTCGCGGTATGAACGTAAAATGAGGGATTTCATTTCAGTACCAGGCCTGGAAATTGTTACTTCAAAACCAGATTTCTATTGCAAACATGTATGTATAAATTATAACATTGAAACGTACACTGAATTTATCGCATTATTGGAACATTCTTTAAAGTTATTTTTGGCAATTTTGTATTCACTTGAATTATGGTAACGTATCTGTCTTCAATATTGGGCAACATTGCTCTCCGAGAAACTCTACGAAACTTTTAATAATCAATATTATCGTGTTTTGAACTTATAATTAGGGCATAATAGAGGCTGATATAAAATGGTCAGTTTTTTTTAAACCGGTGATATGCGCTCTTGTGTAACGAGCTAGGGACACTTTGAAAAGCAAGGGATTGCGGCTAGAGATCATGGGAGAAAAACAAGAATTATGCCACATAGCCTGATGCTTGATACTGTCTTGCCTGGTTACAACTTCTCAGTCAAGATCATTTTGAAAGCATACACTCTTAAGTATAATTAAATTAATAAGCATCATTCTTAACGAGCAAAAAAGGCTTTACCATGTATGGGACTGTGACGTTTTGAACACTTTATCGGAGAATGGCCACTTGCAAGGAGTCACCACAATGCCAAATCACTCCGATTTCAAAGATTTGATTCAACACACCTGTTACATTATATAAATTGCAAGCAAGTCTACTTCAATTAGTCATTTTTTATCTTATACTCCAATCCACAAAAGGGGTCTCTTGTGCACTGAATTCACACAGCCATACAAGCATGCATCAAATTGCATAATCAGCAGCATGAAATTGTAGTGTGATGTGGAATTTCTCGTTCCCACCCATTGCATAAATGTGCAGGTGTATGCAATGGGCCGGTCCGGCGCCTCAGGGCTCGGAGGGTAATAAGCTATTGGTCCGTGTTTCCAGGAGCAAATCTGAGCACGTAAAAGTGCAGGCCTCATTGACAAGAGTACGGATCATCACTTTAGGTACCATGCAGAGTCCCATCCAACCCGCACGTGCCAGAGTGAAAAGAGCAGGCCTTCATCCAGAATGGAAACATGTGAGGATGTCCTGAATTGGACTGGCATAAGATGTAGGGCCAGACAGGGTAGGTTGTCAGCGGGCACGAACAGTCACAAGGCATAAAATACTAATGAGAAACATTGTACATCTCACAGGGGGGTGATTCACTTTCAGATCAATACACAGGCAAACTTATTTTGGCAAAGGATGGGAGGTTTTGCCCAGAGTTTGAGAAAGGAAATCAATGATGCTCTGGTTTTAAAAAAGAGTCTGTGGAGTGACTAACATGCACTCATACAAAAGCATGCAAGTGCCAGGACATAGTATATAGAATGGCAAATGATTCTTTTCTTTTATAACCGTGCTGAACAACTATAACCATCCACCAAGAATATCAAGACAAAAGCAGTTATATCCCAGCATGCTTATTCCAAATGCAATATTAGATTTTTATTTTCTTTAATTTTTTTTTAAATCGCATTTCTTTCTTTTATATGGCAGCAGAAATAAAACTATGCTCAACCCTATCACCAAGTAGTGAAACCATCCAAACTATTGATTTTATGTTTTTATTGTCTCGGGCATTTTATAAGAATATAAATGGACCACTTACCCCTTATTACTTAAATACACACCTGTAAATTCACAAGACTTTATTTACATGCAGTTCCAAAAGAATTACATTGAGATATACGAAAACATGGAACAAACAACAAGTTGACTAACTAGATCTTATTTACATGCAGTTTTAAACAAATTGCATAAAACATAGTTATTTGTTGTTCTTTACATGGTACTGTTTTCCATTTCTTGCATTTCAGACACATAAAATAACCACCACCATAATCAATCTAATGAACTGAATACAAAGTACAACCTTATACATTAGGCAATTCCATTTGATATCCATACTCCCTCTGTGGTAGACTACCGTACCTAAATTGTCCACAAAGGCATGTATTCAGTTTCAAATGAAGTTATCCCATGGGCCGGCTATTCTATTAGGAATTAAGACTCGCCCAAAGTCTCGCAAAATTGATAGAGGACATTGGCAATTTGGTGTAGAAATAGGTTGCTTTTTCAAAATTATCTCAAGTTTGTTGGAAAATTAGTCCAATTTCTTCAATCTGAAGCCTAAATTTTTAGGAAATGCAAATGACCATACAGGGATGTGCCACAGCTTTCAGATATATGAATGTCCCTTTTTATGTCAATTTTGGTATAGAAAAGGGTTGCTTTTTCAAAAATTTAAAAAATTTGTTTGAAAATTAGTCCAAGGCAGGCAAAGCCCCTAGGTGCACATTAAAATTTTAAGAGACTAGAGACTAATTGTGCTCACAGGGCATGAACCTAGCCATTGCATATGGGCACTGAGTCAGTGGTTCTTCTGACCAAGTCTGGTGATCAGAGCTAAGGAATGAAAGAAAACAAAATGACCTGTACAGGTACATGGCCATACACACAACTGTAAAGCATCTGTTAGCAGACGACAGCTACCAGATGATGGAAACTGGCTAGCAATTCAATCCCACAATGGTTTACAAGTTTGATTATTGGTAATTTTGAACATTTTTTTATCTAAATGACCACTTGCTGACAACCAATTCAAAATATGTATACACCCCTCAGTAGTGGCTGTAGACAATGCATGTGCAGAAGTCTTGTGACCAGGTCGACTTATTTGAAGGGGAAGGCGACTTTCTTAGATTTTGGCCAAAATGACCATTACTGACTGTGAGATTACCATGACCACAAACTTGTGCACCCTATAAGAAGCTTGGATATGTTGCTCTTATGATAGCATATGTTGTTCTTATGATAGCATTTGGCTGAAAGCAGCACAACTGTAATAGCTTTTTGAAGCAACATGAAGTCTGTCAGAAGAAGAATTTGCTCAAATTGCAATGGCTAGGTAAATAAACGAAATGTGTTTTGGTTTGGCAATTAGTGGTACCACAAAGGAGTAATGTACTCATGACCCCCCTGTACAACTGAATGCCTCAGTAAAATATTACAAGCAAACACTAAAAAAACTTATAATATACATACATACATACATACATACAAAAAAAAATCGGTAAAAATATTCATTGCATTACGGTTCCACCACATACTTTTCATATATTATTTTGTTCCATTACCCTGATTTTTACTGCAGTGTAATACCTTCTATACAACTATTTTTGCACATATTGACTACTTTTTTGTGCTTGCGAATTTCTGGAACAGCAATTCCATGTTCTGATACCGCAATTCATTCTAAATGTAAAAATAATTGAACATCTTACTTAAAGGCCGACTCAGAGATTTTGAAATACTTTTTTGTGTGTAGTAATTAAAAATAATCATCTAGAACTAAAGATAGTCACCTTAAATGCTTAATTCCAAAGTTAAAGATGAATCAGATTTTTCGTTTTCATGCAGTAAACATTTATGCACAGTATAACAGCGCCATAGGATACCGTGTATAACAAAAGTTCCAGATCCGGAATTTTATAACAAAGTTGTGATTTTGTATATGAAGGACTTTGATTTGAGCTTAGTTATTTCATACAGTGAATAGTATATGGACAAGCATTATGTATATGCAAAAAGCACGATTTGTTTGAAAATTGAGTGCGCCCTCATCGGGAAATCTCTGAGTCAGCCTTTAATACATCAGGTCGGGCAGAAAATGGGTATTGTAGCTTAGTTCTAACCCGACCCTTTGCTGTCCTCAGTTCAGCTCTATTCCTAATCTGATTTGCTCACTAACCTAAATGCAAATTATCAAATTATCTTATGTCAAGATTAGGCCAAGATTCCCCTGTCTTGGAATTGTTTGTTACATACAGGGTGTGCTCAAAAAGGTTATGCATAGAAAAATATCTTCACTTCAATACAGTTCATTATCTATATTATAATAGGCATGTGTATCTGTCTGTCTGTCAAAGGACGTTAAACGTTGGTTTCACGGAGACCTAGGTTGCACATTCCTGAAACTTGGTGGGTGGGTGCCCCTTGACCGTCCGAAGACCGAGTTTGTATTGGTTAGTGGATCAAAGGTCATCAGGGGGTCATTCAAGGTCAAAGGAGGTAAAATGGGGTAAACGGTGTATGGACATGAAACTTGGGAGGGCGGTTTTGATTGCTGATGCCAAAAATGTTAAAGGTCACGACAAGGTCATTAGGGGGTCATTCAAGGTCAAAGGAAGTCAAATGGGGTAAAATTGGTGTATGGACATGAAACTTGGAGGGTGGGGCTGATTGCTGATGCCAAAAATCTTTACGGTCATGACAAGGTCATCAGGGGTCATTCAAGGTTAAAGGAGGTCAAATGGGGTAAACTTTGGTGTATCCAGATGAAACTTGGTGGGCAGGGTTGATTGTTGATGCCAGATATTTTAAAGGTCACGACAAGGTCATTGGGTCATTCAAGGTCAAAGGAAACACAAAATCCGAGGGTCACTCAAGCGAAACCAAGGTGATTGCGAAACCAGGTGATCGCAAAACCCAGGAACCCCCTAGTATGTTAATAATTTCCTTTTTTATTTGAATTTCTTTATCTTATTTTTTACTCTGAGAGTGGACATTCCAGGAGGTGACTTTTGGTAAATGGACAAAATTATATGCATGAAGTAACAGCAGGGTTTCCTGTGTCACTCATTCAAGATTCACCACTTAAAGGTGCAACGAGAGATTTGAGGCACCCAAATATTGTGTCATAATAGTAAATTCATATAGATTGGACACTCGATAGATTTCTTACCTTGTATTTGGCAACAGAAATGTCTTAAAAGAGAGAGAAAACAAGTGATTTTGATTTGCTTATATTTCAATATAAAACATAGGCTGAATTTCGTATTTGCTCCTATACGAAATTAGAAATTTCACAATATTTGTACCAAAGAAATATTTCCCAGCTTAATCCTTTCAGATGGGGATATTTTGATGGAAAGCTTTACATCAGGGCAAAAATCAGTATGTTTTATTTTTTTAGGGACCCTGTTATGTGAATTCTCTTGTTGCACCTTTAATACAAGCTAAATTAGACCAAGATCTGAATCATCAAAAATTTCATTAGTTCAATATTAAACTCAAATGATCTAATGATCCCGGTTCATATTGACAGCAGCATAAATCGTACACTTGATCTCAAAAAACTGAATCATCAAAAATGTAATTTTCTTCAATATTCAACTAAATGGTGAAATCGCATCTAATGATCATGGTTCATATAGACAGCAGCATAAATCGTACCCTTGATCTAAAATAAACTGGAGGAAATATGGCTGAACTAGTCTATATTTACAAAAGTTCATTGTATTTTCAATCAATTTACAATCATACTATTTACAATTCAAATTTAATATTTGTTATTTATATCATGAATATGGTGATTTGAGGCAAGTGATAGTTTTTAATATCACATGGCATGAAAAGCAAACAATTGATATCATGATATAAAACAAATATATACTGCTCATATTTGTGCAAAAGTAAAAATAATCAATCTGTCAAATTTTGACTAAAATTTCCATTGCACTCGGTTTTGCCTCATGAAATGAAGAACCAAAATTTGACCTCATGATATATTTTTACTCTCACCCTCTTACGCATTCAATATTTGGCTACTATTTATTATTAAACTATATTTGCATTTTCCTGCAGGCTGACATCTAACTCGCATTTCCTGTGTTACAATTCAGTAATCCATACCCACACATCTACCATACATAATATACATTTATTACAACAACATTTTAAGAGTCTGGATACTGCAAATTTTACCCAGAACTTCATAGGATCAATTTCTATACAGAATAGAACATGATTTATTGCTGTGAATCATACACATAATTATTTAATAACCCAAAATCAGTCTTGAATTTTTCCTGTTGAACTAATAAATAATCAATGAGAAGAAAAGATCTGTACACCAGAAAATACAAAAAAAAATATATATATATGAATATACAATAATAATAACCGGGAATAATAATAACAAATCAGAATTTCTGCATTTTAATAGGAGGTCATTAGTCCCTCTAACAAGGGGCATACAACTTCTGTTTGAATGTGTTAAGCCTAGAGGTACCAAATGGGTGTTTAGTTCATTGCTTATATATATTTATTTTATTTATAACATTTGGCCGGCAGTGTGCCAGACAGAAAACATGCAAATGCAGTAAATTTAAAGATGTCTCCAGTGGAGAAAAGAAAGATTTATGGGCAGAAATCGTATTTTCAATACAGGACAAAACCAAAGTTCCAAGAAAAAATCAATGTTTTTTCTTTAAAACCATTCAATTGACAGCACCCTGTTCCCTATTATAACATATCTTTTAACACAGAATACAGTTTTCTATAAACTGTACATAATTGTGATGTGATCTGGGAAAACCTGCCACATGTCGCACAGGACAGTTTTGAAAAAATAAAGAAAATAGCTTAAAATCTGTTATATTTTACTTTATTTTTTGTCAGATTGTATAAGGCGTAACTTTTGATGTGTGTATCAAAGAAGTAAACAGTTATGGAAACTTAACATTTCAAACTCTGCAGTGATAGTAAAAACTATCATGTGGCGGTTTTCCCAGAATGCATCACAATTTACTATTTAAGATTGTTTAAAATTGAAGGCACAAAGAGATATATTTACATATTACACACTGAAAATCTAGTTTGTGTATCGTAACAATACAAGGAATCTCATCATTTAAAGGCAGTATCAAACTAGAGAAAAGGCACTACTCTGCAAGCAGAAATGTTTTCACAAAGGTAGATGCATATCTTTGGAGCAGTATAAATATAAGAAGTACTATAAAACTAGGATGGTTATTTTGAAAGACTTCAAACTGGTAGATATAGTCAAGCAAGGTGAAAAATAGAGTACACTGTCTGATACATAAGATACAATATATACATACAACACACATTATACATTCTGAGTTGATTGTACACCCTCATAAGAAATATTGATTTTAGGAATAGTTACTTATACAAGTCATAATAGTTACTTAGTAGTACATAATTCATTACAGGGAATATTTCAAATAAGGATGATATACACTCCTATAGGAGATATTTCAATTAGGAATAGTTATATAATAGTACCAGTTAATTATAGGAAATTTCATACCAGTTATGCATAGGAAATTTAAAGTTAGCATGTTATGAGTGTACACTCTTACTGGAAATATGCAGAAAGAATAGCAAGATTTTACAGCTTGAAGTTCGACAAAGAAGCCAATCTGGTTACAGATGATGTATGGAAGCACCAAATACCTGAACTGTATTCCCCTGAATGATGCTTGGACACAAAATTAGCAAATGCAAATTTACATACACTCCAGTACCAAAGGAAAAATACCCAATATTGTGGTCTTTGTAAGCTTGGTAAGAAATGATACATTCCTTTGCTTCAATGATTACGAATCTTCACGCTTTAGGAAGCGAGTATACGACTCTCAAATGTATTACTTTCCACCAGCACAATGCACTTTGATTTGGAAAATATATTCACCATTCACACCTAGCGGATGTACTGAGTCAATCCCACAATGCACCAGTTTTGGGAAATTTCACCTCAATAGGGTCATGTGATTCCACAAAAATCCTATTCTTAACACATAAAATCCCTGACTTTTACACTCATTTTAGGCCAAGTGCTTAGAGAATTTTGAGCATAGTCATGAAATGTCTTGTGGTTCTAACCCTTAAGTACTGACATGAGTTTAGTCCAGTGCAATATAGGAACATTGCAATGCATTATGGGATTGGTTCAAAATACCCTCCAGTTCACACCTTCCCAGAATGCATTGTAAAGTGACCCAATGACATCACACCAATACACATGTGATAGCATATAAAGCAGTGATAGCATATAAAGCAGTGATAGCATATAAAGCAGTGATAGCATATAAAGCAGTGATAGCATGCCTCATCAAATGTAGTTTCCCAAAAACAGTTGAGTTGAAGTGTGAGTGAGGAGCAAGAGAGCATGGTGGTAAAGTGATCAGATACATGCATATCGCGGCTTCAACAGATGCTGAAATTTTGGACCTGTTGGTATGCATGCAAGGTTGTTGATTAGGTAATCCACCTTTATTTCATTAATGATAACAGCACATGCAGTACATAACATTGCAGAATATGATTGTTGCAATGTAATTTGAGAGAGCACGTGTGGTACAGTGGATAAGTGCAGGACTCATGATCACTGAACCGTTAAAATCGTGAGTTCGAGCACCCCTGTGGCCACCGTGTTTGTGGTCCTTGGGGCAAATACTTAGTCCTCATGTCTATGCTTCGTTGACCCAAGCGATAATTGGGTATGCTTTTATGGGGGATATACAATCTAAGTGCTGGATGTGCGCCTAGCCAGCAGCCACCTAATGAAGGGAAATGGATTTGACGAGTTCCTGATGTCAGCAGTAATAATATATTGGCACGCGCCGCCTTGAACAAACACGCAGGGTGGATATTGCGGCGTTATAATCGACATTATTATTATTTATTATTAATTAATGAATTTTAAATCTTATCCTCTATTAGTAATACTGCCTAAGAGACAATGCCTAACTTTTCCACATCTTGCTTGCTTGTGGGGTAAGTTAGTCATTATGCATCTGCATAAACCTGAAATGTAAAGTCCATAATCATGTTTCATGTTCTCCATTATGTTCATAAGGCAGCAAAAAAAAAAAATTGTTGTATTGGAGTACCGGGCCATGCAAAATAGGGTAGGTGGGCGATTTTTTTTTTTTTAATAAATATTCATTACTACAAAGTACTACAATCAAATCATCATACTGTCTATTTAATGTTCTTAATATTGATACTGTTTGACTCTTATTATTAAAAATCTAAGAGAAACTTTGTGCCAAAAGTTACAGACACAAAAAACCAAAATATTGAGAAAATCGGTTACAAATCAGGGTAAAAAAAAACAACTGAACTGGTAATCGCTTGTGCTTAGAAAGCCGAGTATCCTGCGGTGACTACTTGCACTGTCCTGTACTTGACCTCAATCTTGTACACATATAAGCGTTTGGGTCAGCATTCTTCTGACCAAGTCCGTGATTATAGCAATTGATATCTGCTGGTTGTGCGTCTTTCATCATTTTCAAAGAATGCCCCTTTAAAAAATCGGACCCATGTGAACCTTTGACCCAATTCCTCTGACACCCCATATGGGTCCCCAACCCCACAACCCCCAAAAAAGGGTAGTAAAGATAGATCTTTCTTTCAGGGGGTTCTTCTGACTCAAGTGTAGTGATTATACATTGATTGTGGCAGAACAGCCAAAAGGAGGGTAGAGCGACTTGACTGTATGACCCCTACGTGACCTTGAACCCCATCTGTAAACACCTCAGATGGGCCTTGGGTCAAGCGGTTTCTTTTGACCCAGTCTAGTGATTACAGCATTGATTTGGTGGCAGAACAGCAAAAAGGAGTGTAAGAGCGACTGACCTCTATGACCCTGTGTACCTTTGACCCCAATCTGTCAACACCCTGTGTGGCACTTGGGTCAGGTTTTATTCTGAAGAAGTCTGGTCAGATCAACGTTAACTGTGTAACACTAGTACATTTTGAAATATTAAGAGGGGTTAGAGATACTGGCCCCTTTTTGACCCTAAATGACTTTGGATTGAAAACTGTGAACAAGCCATAAGGCCAGGCATCTGTCAAGTCACTGTTCCGAATGGCATCGATGCACATGCGAACTGTGGTGAGAAGTAGGGAAATAGTGTTAGGGCGACAATGGCCGCTATTGACCCTACTTGACCACTATGGTCAAACTGTAAACACCGTCATCTGACTTTGGGGTCGGGGGTTTCTTGTGAACCAATTCTCAATGCTATCTGGCCAAGAATCTGGCACTAGTAGCATTTTGAGCAGGTACAACAAGAAAAGAAAGAAAGAAATAAAGAAAGAAGAAAGAATCACGACTAGGCCATCGTTGTGCTTTAGAAGCACGAGTAATATCATGCGGTGCTACTTTGCCTGTCCATGTGACCTTGACCCCACTATGGTTACAGGCCCCAAAGAGTTAGAGCAATGATTTTGATTATTTTCACTTTGGAATGAGTTAAACTTATAATTAGCATAATAACATATTATAATTAATCTAGTCACAAAATATAAAAACTGACAAACTCCAGGATACATGCCCGTCAGGTTGATGTTAATTAGACAAAGCCGTGCATGACAGTGGTATCATCAATTATCAAATTTTTCCCAGGATGGGCACACAATTAAACCATGTAGACTTTATTTAATCTGTCGTTGGAGTGGGAACTTGAGCACTACAAGATGACATAGGGTCTAGCAATATAAGCATTTTTGATATTTTGTGTATTTGACCTTTGACCCCTTAACGATGGCTCACAGCGCGAGGTCACTGTGGACTCTTTTCACTTTTCATTGATGCGCCACAATGACATAGCTATTTTGGTCAATTAAGCTTCTTTTATATTTTGACCCCTAGATGACCCCACTTGTATGACCTTTTGATCCCCAATTGTGCACATAAGTCATATAGCCTTTTCTAGTGGTTCTTTTGAACAAATTTGCCATAAATATCTACTTTGGTAATGACTTATAGCGTTTTTTGCATATTAATTAGCTCATTTGCATATCTGCACAGTGACCCCTATGGCCAATATTCGGTCACATGATTCGTCTGACATATCGCTCCGCAACTTGCACAGACATCACCCTACCCAGGTTGTAATCGATTTTGAAAATATGCAAATTTTGCATATTAATTAGTAGGGCCGCCATTTTGAATGTTCATGATTTCCGATATTAAATTCTGTGTAACAAGCTGTATACCTAACAAAAGACTATGCTCATGTGAAATTTTCGTACGTAGCGCACCTAATCAGTAGAAGAAGTAGCCTCAAAAGATTTTTTAAGTTTTTTTGACCTCTATTGACCCTACGAGAGGTCAAAGGTCCAAATATTACAAACCCCTTATGTCACTTGGGTCAGTGGTTCTTCTCCATTTGGTCATATCATGCCCACCTTTTGGCACTAGTAGCATTTTGAAGTCAAGGTAAAACAACAAGAACTAGGCATCGATTGTGCTTTAGAAACCACGAGTATATCATGCGATGACTACTTGCCTGTCCATGTGACCTTTGCCCCCAATTTATTGTCTACAGGCCCCCAGAAGAGGTTGGCAATGATTATTTTTTTCACTTTGATGAGTTAAATTTAATTAGCATACAAAATACATTATGAATAATCTAAGTAACATACTATAACAACTGACGACTCCAGTGACTATTCCGTCAGGTTTTGATGTGCGTCAGTTAATGGTGAAGTAGACAAAGACTTGCATGACAGTGTATCATGGATACTCAAGTTTTCCCGATGGGCCACCACAAATTCCATGTAGACTTTATTTCATTTGTCGTTGTAGTGTGAACTTGAGCCTTACAATGACATAAGGCATTCCTAGCAATGTAGCACTTTTGAATATTTTGTGTATTGTGACCTTTTGAACCCCTTAACGATGGCTCACGGAGCGAGGTCACTGTGGACTCTTTTCACTTTTCATTGATGCCTACAAGATGACATATAGCTATTTAGGTCAATTAAGTTTTTTATATTTTTTGACCCCTAGGAATCGACCCATTTGACCTTTGAATCCCAAAATTGCGCATAAGTAATAGAGCCTTTTCCACTGTTCTTGTGAACAAATTTGACATAAATAATCTACTTTGGTTAATGAGCTATTAGCGTTTTTGCATATTAATTGCTCTTGCTCTCTTGCACGTGACCCCTATGGCCAATATTCTGTCACGTGTTTCGTCTCGACATTATCCCCAACTTTTGCGGCAGACATCACCTATCCCGGTTGTATCGATTTTGAGATATCGCATTTTGCATATTAATTAGATAGCCCGCCCATTTTGAATGTTAATGAGTTCCGATATTAATCTGTGTACAACTGTATACACACTGACCAAAGACTATGCTCATGTGGAATTCGTACGTGCGCACATAATCTTTAGAAGAGTAGGCCTCAAAAGATTGTTAGTTGTTTACCTCTATTGAACACCCTACGAGAGGTCCAAGGTTCAAAATATTTACACCCTGGTGTACCTGGGTCAGTGGTTCCTTCTGACCAATTTGGTAATTATTATGTTTCTAAGAATCTTCCATCCATAACAATCTACGGAAATAAAATACAATAAAACCTTGTTATTGTTCCTCATTTTTCGTCATTCTTCATTAAATTTCTAGCCAATTTACACGTATTTGTCATCCTCTGACCGTCGAGGTCCCTGGACTCGTCCACATGTCTCCTCTCCTGGACTCTTCCATGTCCGCCTTACTAACCTCTGATTGGCTGATCATTTGTTGTTTCAGCACAAGAAACTTTGGCCAACTTCAGCTGATCGAACGGAAAACAACACTGTTTTCTCAATGTGAAAATATCAGTTACAATTTTAGACCATTTCTGCATCCCTAAAGTTATTCTAAAAATTTACAAATAAAAAAGTGGTACATTTATTAACAACTACTTCAAATTTACAACATTCACAGACATTTTTGCCTCCAAATAATCAACCATTTATAAAAATTACGACCTTTTAGAGAACAACAATTCTAGAAACGCTTCTCACTAACTGGCAATTCAGAAAATGGCGGATTTCTGTGGTGAACATGAAAACACCACTCAAAAACTCTTTTTTTCCATCAAAAAACTAGGAGTCTAGGCAATAAAAAACGCTAATTTAGTTAATTTCAAGAACACATGAGGAAGAATATAGCCACTCATGAAGCACAAAAATGAGGTAGATATGCAAAACAGCAACAGTAAACTGACCACAAAAAGATGTGAATTTCTTATTTGGTAATGTACACTCCTACGCAAATGAACTTGGCGATCTACAAAATAGCATGCAGATGAATCGTTTTTCTCAAATAAGCCACAAATTATCGAGGCTTGATATATAACAAAATGATTTCTTAATGTCTGGGCTATGATCTGACAATCATTATCAAGAACCAAAGTATGCTAGGCTAGGCTAAGCCTTAGCTTAGCCTTAGGTCCTGCTGACGTGGATGAGGCTTAGCCTGGCCTGGGCTGGAAAATTGAAGTTGCACTTGAACTGTCCCTGCTTTCTCGAATTTGGATCTATACTGGGATCTATACTGAGACTCTGAGTCGTAAAAGGCACATTGAAAATAAACAACCAGCCAGTTTACAGAGAACAACGCGATAAATGACATATACGTGGAGTTGGGCAGGCACAACTAGCTTAGCCCCTAGGCTAGCCTAAATTAACACAAATCCAAATGGGTGTAAACTCTTATTGCAAACTGGTCCCAAAATATTGTACTGAAATTACTGACAGTCAGCGGTCACAAAATTTTGTCCTTCAACATTCTACAATTTATACTAGTTGTTTGTTGAGCAAAAAAGCTGAAGTCACATTCAATTTGGACTGAAAGGGCCCGATTTCAGTCAGGAGTGCTTAGCGAATCTCAAGACAGTTGTAAAACCGTATGGATCAGAGTCTTAGACCATAATAATGGAATAATATTGGATGGCTTCTTTCGGGTGATACTGATAGATGATTCACTATATTGAAAATATCGGTTCGCCAATATCGGCGTCGCCATTGGCTCATTCGATATTGGCTCATCCGATATTTTCATATAGCTCATCCAATAATCATGGTACACACTCAAGCCATCCATATTTATTATCAATATCGGCCAGCCGTTTGGCATCGTAGCATTTGAGCAAGTACAAAGAAAGTAAAGGAAAGAAGAAAGAAGAAAGAAATCGACAGAAGGCAGTATATCATGCGCCTGCCCCGCATGATAAAGAAAATCGCGAGAAGGCTATATATGCGGTGCACCGCATGATATAAAGAAAGAAAGGAAAGAAAGAAGAAAGAAAGAAACGAGAGAATGACAGTATATCATGCGGCTGCACCGCCATGATATAATAAAAATAGATTTATTGAAAATCAATAAAAAAAAATTAGGGTAGGTATACTTTTGTACAGGCTTGATTTCAAAATTAGGGTAGGGCGGGTTACTCCAATTACAACATTTTTTTTGTTGGCTAAGTAAGAGATCAAACTTTGCCCTCTGTGGCATAAAGTTTAAAATGTATTGGAATTGCTAGGTATTGCCATTCCTACCATTAAAGCAGGTCTCTCGACTTTCCCAGTTATACTCCAGGGTGTCCGAGGACTTGCTAAAGGATAAAAGACGCTAGCTTTGATGGGATTCAAACCCAACCGTCTGATTGTGAGTCCAATGATCTGATGACCCACTAATAAGCTTCAGTTCTCTTGCCCCTCATTCACATTTCATTCAACTCAACTGTTAAAATAACAATTTGGTAACTCATTACAAGAAGGGCTTTTTCACTACCTTCATTGCCATGTACACTCCTGTCCAATGGCCAACCATCAACATTATAAAACTCACAAATCATCGCGATTATGAATACAAGTAAACCTTTCTGGTATTGTAAGCTGTGGGAGAATTTTGTTTGTACAAACATCTCGGTGACAACGGCAGCTGTTGGCATTTTCAAACAGACTTCACAAATGTGATTTTGGACATTTTAATATTTTCACAACCAATTGAAAAATCTCTCAATGAAACATGATTACAATGCACATGGGTACTGAGTTTTCGGAAGAATTCTATTATTGCAGAAATATGCCACATAGAGTTACAGAAAGGCACATTGCCTTTAAAAATGTAACACTATTTTCAATGTGGTTGGCTTTTATTGCCCTAAGTTTTTGTGTGACCTTAATTTTGTTTTATTACAAAATTCAATGTTGGCATTTTCATATTTAGCATAAGTATTCCAAGATTCCCTTGAAAAATTTGGGGAATAATTATGTACAATAGTTCCTAGAAAGGTAGAAATAAATGATTTAATTAACCTTACTTTTCCTATCTAAAATAAGGTAGCGTCTGGATCAGTGTCGGGAGTCTGGGTTGTCGTCAACATAGCGGTGCCTGGTTGCGTCGCCCATACTGCTTTTGCGTTCCTGGCGGCCGCGGAACTTGACATACATGCTGGAGCGCCTTTGCGGTTCTTGAACCCTCTTTTTCTTCCGGCATGGATTGCTAGTTGGTATCAAGCGATTGCATACCAGGACGATTGCAATCATTACGATGATTAGGCACAAACCAAGCCACAACAACAAAAAAAACCCCCCCCCCACCCCTTTGTCTGTTACGGTATAGGAAGGCAGAAAAAACAATGAAAAAAAAATGTCAGTTGAGCCTGCCAATTAAGAGCACCTTGTTTTATTAACGGTTCATGCAAAAGTATTTGGTAAATTTCAGTTGAATGTTGAAGGTCCTTTTAGTGCTATGAAATTTTTATTTTATTTTAGACTTCTTTAAAGAGGGTGGCCTCAATCAGTGAACCAGTACTGCTTTCCATAAGGGCCCTGCTGAACCTACAAGATAAAAAATACAAAAACAAGATTAAGAATTTACAAATTACATATTACGAATTCAAATAATAATAATAACATCAAAGCAAACATTAAAGAAAACGAAGCGCCTCAAGTTGCAATTTTTTTATGGAACCCAATTTGGTCCACAATTTAGGCTCAAAGGTAGATAAAACAGGAATGGGAATATTTAAAGTTTGGGATTGCACAGATGCACAGAGAGCATGCAACCTTACAGTTTTGCTGTCAAAATCCTTCAGCATCGACGACAAGTTGAAATTTCTGACATAATGTGTCTCACCCATGACACCTAAAATAGTAGTATTTAAGAAGAGCATGCTCTTGATACCTCAAGAGTACACAAATCTAATTGACCACTGAAATGAAAAACCCGCTTCTTTTGTGCCTGCTGCAAGATGTGGCTGACCTTGATCCAGTACACTTCTGAATTTCTCCCAATATCATTCCATGAAAATACAATATTAAAAATAGGAAAAGGTCGCAATAGAATGGAGTTTCGCTGCAAGCAATCGTCCGAATCGGAAAAAAGATCTGGTTGTCCCCCCCCACGGACATCCAGGTTACAATTTTTGGTTTGTCCGCCAAAACTTTTGGTTGTCCGTATTTTGAAACAACGCAGTTAACACTAAGGAGAATGCAATATGGTGATTTGGAGGCTGCAGGCCTCTGGATTCAGCCTTTGCAAACTGTGATAGTCGACGTTGACGATGGACTTCCGATACTTCCATGCGTGTTTGTTTAAGCAAAAGGGGCTTTCTTTCCGCTTACTGTTTTATTAGCGCAAACAATCTGATTATTTCTGGATGATATTTCGGCGATATTTGTGGCCGAGTTTCTTGGAACTGCGATTTCTAATTATTGGCGGAGTACGAAAAAAATCCCAGGCGTCCCAATCTCTACTTTTATCACGGTGTCGGGTTTTTATTAATTGCGGCAAGGGTCAAAAGTGACTGTTGGCTCAGATTTTATAGGGTTGTCCCGCCAGACAACTGCAGTATCACTTTTGGTTGTCCGGCGATCAATTTGGTTGTCCCGGGCGAACGGACCACCGCTATTTCGAACGCTGCTGCAAGCCTAACAACAACATGTTACTGAAAACAACAACAGAAAACTAATAACCCTGTGAAAACTTACCTATAACCAACTTTTGATTGCCTTCAATTATTTCGCGGTTCTTCACTAAAGAAATCTACGATGATGCTATTCAAGACCATCTTCGTGGCAAGCCTGCATTCATATGCAAGAAGTCGTCAAGTAGCCCATATAGTTATTGCATGGTGAACCGACCGACATGTTGGGTTGGCCCGTCGACGTCCTTCGGGATTTTTGATGCTATGGACGGCACACTTTCTGAGGCGATCTGTGAAGTGATAGAAAAGAATAGAACTGTATCCAAGCGGCTGTCCTCTCTGTAATATTGCATCAACCTAATCTACTGTGAAGACTTATTGATGGATTACAATGCTGAGGAATAAAGCTCTCATAAGTTTTATGATACTAGAAGTGAGATGGTGTTTTAATTGCCTGGTTATTTCAGTGACATTTTGAGATACCCATAGGGAAAGGTTGACATATTTGAGATACACATGGGGAATGAGGTTTTCGTATAGGATTGAACAGACCGAACCCTCCTCACCATCTTATCTGTTTCGTGCAGTCCCAAGGAATGAGGTCAAGATAATTTTTCCACATATAACCACAACATATGGAGCGCCTGGCCTTGCTGTTCGCTTGCTCCAACAAACACATGTGGGGTTGACTTTAGATATGTCAAGTTTCGAACAAGACTGATGTGATGTCTGGGACATGATCATATTTGGGTCCGTAAACCTAATCCCTCATTGCATTCTTGAGACTAGACAAAGGAGAGTCTGTGGATTTCTTTCACAGACAAATAGAACATACAACAGTGTAACACAAGTTACTGGAGGAATAGCGAACATTGCAACGCAATGTAATTGGTCAAAGCATTCGCCAAACCATACATATCTAATGTGCATACATGGGGTAAGCCTGCAGATCGGCCTACAATTAAATCCACTAACTATAGTTCTGTGCAATTATCACATGAAGAATAACCTTAAAACACAGAAATGTGGTTTACTTCTGGCTAACTCGCATTGTGATCAACTTTTCAACAATAACAACATATCAGTGATTTGCTAGATACAAAGCACGTCACTCATAATCTAACAATCGACAAACAATTGAGCCCTTCATCCCGGTTATAGAGGCATTAATTGGCAAATTGCTTGCCTACAGCTCAGTTGCAGATAGTAGGTCTGAGCCCATGTAATTGTAGAACACACCAATAAAGCTTTGAGTCTGATACACTACAACTCCACCACATATGCTCCATCAAGAAAGTAAACAAATTGTCAGGCTCTATGAACACTCATTTTCTCTTAAGTCATTTTAATATTGTTTGGTGAGGAAAATCATCATGAAATTAGAATTGAAAATCTTCAAATCCCCCTACATATGGCCCTTGTATTTAAAAATGGAATTAATGTGCCAAAATATCTAAAAACTAAATAAGTAATCAAGAAATATTTGCTGAGGCTGGAGTAACCATCTAGGAGGCAAAAACACCTAACCCTGACCTGTGAGTTAACGTCTTATTGTACGTACGTTGTCGTTATCTGAAGTTTTCAGCTGCTACCATAAAGGATCAGGCTGTGGTACTTCATGCATATAATGCACACCCCCTTATACTTTGTCTCGTCTGAAGTATGAAGTGACAACGCGCGCGTACACTCAGTGCCGCCTTTCAGTTGCAGTGCGCTTGTGCTTTACCTATGCGCGCGCTAAAAGTCGGTTCAATGTATACGCCCCCGTTGCTACTTCATACTTCGAGCTGGACAGAGTATAGGTAGTCTTCCTCAGGGCCAGCGTGAATTTTACACGTAGCAAACTCTTCAAAAATCAAAAATAATCAAATTGGATTTGAATCTTACTTGGATTTTGACAGCACACTTGACAGAGGGCAGCTTTCTCACCAGTACACTGGCATTGCTCCAAGTTGGCTCCCAAGGCACATATGGATTTATTACAACTCTACATAAGAGAACAGAGAAACAAGAGTCACATTAATTCCTGTGCAAATGCTGAACAATTTGTAATGCTGTACATTGTTGAAGACACTGTTAATATATTCAGAAAAAGGACTTTGATTGAGGGTTGGGGGATTGGGATGAGGGTTAGGTCATGGAATATCTTGCAAATTACCTGTATTGTTTTAGGACTAAAATTATATATACAGGGATAAGAATTTGGACTTTGGGCAAGGAATACATTTATGGTCAGGCTTAATGAGTCCAGGGGTGTCCCTAGAGGGGGGTGTGGGGTGTGACACCCCCCATTTACAGAATGCTGTCTGCAAAATGTTGACTTTTCAGCGAGATCGGTTTAAGTGTAAAAAAGATGTAGGTAGAATATTTTAAAGAAATAAAATATTTTGTTACTGATATTACTTCCCATTGCTAATATGCACTATATAACAAGTATTTTGAACAAAATAGTGTTGCCGGCAAAACTATTCATTTGCCAGCACAATTTTAAAAACTCATATTTATCGGGCGAGGGTAGCGAGCCTGAAATTTTTTGAAATTGTGTCGCCAAATGGACAGTTTTGTCGGCAACACAGACTCAACACCCCCAATTAAAAATGGTCTGGGGACGCCCCTGAATGAGTCAGTACTCTGGCTTTGAGACAGAATTACAGTTCACATCTATTCATATTCCCTTTCACAGCACAACCAAACTCAAAGACATCACATCTCAATAGTCTTACTATAGTGTATTCATCTTCCTTGAGTCAGTGGTATCAGTGCGACCAAGCAAGTATTTCGCATCTAATAAGTGCTGGCTTTTAATGCAAGTGTGTATGCCAGCACTTTCAATCAAGGGTCGCAATGTTATGCTGCAACAACTGAATTTCGAACTGACATCACTGATTCGAGGAGGAAGAGGAGGAGGCATTAGTATTTAACGACACACAAACACTATTGTGTCATTTTAGTGTCACAAAGACACTTTATTTCAATTCACTTTTACATCACTATAACTATTATATAGTATACATGTTAGGGAAAAAAGCCTAGTTTTAGAAGCAGGAGGAAACAGGAGTTCGAGGAGAAAACCTGCTAGACTGAAGGTCCGTTCATACTTCCACTGCACTGCATTGCTGTGCAGTAAATTTACTGCAATGTTCCGTCACTTCCGCTGCACTCCTAATCGATTTACTGCAGGTCAACCTAGGTCACTGCAGGTCACGGGTTGCAGTACGTTGCAGTAAACTTGCGAAAATTTGGCATACTGCAACACTGACTGCACCCCACTGCATCTTGCTGCATCGCCAGTTAAAATAATTTTAACTTTGTTGCAGTACTGCATTGCGTTGCAATACTGCAAGTGATTGCAGTAACAATTTTGGTAGGCTGCATTGCAGCACTGCACTGCAATGCAGTGAAGTATGAACGGACCTTGAGTATGGACTGGAAACCAACCGCACATGATTGCCGACCGAAGCCCGGCTATCTACTTTTTTATGTTCAATTTAAAAAAATTCCACGGTTCAGATCACTGCAAAATTAAGGGAATCAACTAATAAGACATTGATTCAGATGTTTGGTACATAAAAAAATGATCTGAATGTAAAAAATTGTCAAATTTGACGCTGAACTTAGTGTAACATTTCAACAGAAACTGGTTTACAATCTCATGATAGCCCATGGTAATAACCTTCTATTTACTGATTTTTGTTGAGATGAAGCTACTTCCATTTGCTTACTTTAAATTCAGTCTTCAATAATTTGTTCCAGGAATCACATCAAATTCAGGTTTGACTTCTTCAAAAAGTGGAATTAGATGAGGGGTATTATTACGGAGGGTGACAAGTGTAAACCAGAAGTGGGTAAAGCGAGCCAATGAACTCCCCTAAAAAAATTAGCGCTGGTGTGGAGAAAGTATAGAAACAATTTGGTGTTTCACGGTGGTGTGATGGAACACTTACCTTTCACATTCTCTTCCTGAACACATAACCCCACCCAGTGAATAATGATTTACTTACCCCACTTTCACACAGCAATCTTCCTTATCACAAGTTTCTCCATCATTTATGGCAGCAGGATGTGGGCACACTGCACTATCCCCAGTACACACATTAGTCAAGAAATAATACTATTTCAGTATTGATAGTTGTAAATGAACAAAATCTGCGTTAGCATATTTAATTTGAGCAATATAGTTGTATCGTTTGAATGTCTTATGCCCTGCTAAAGTGAAGCATATAGGCCAGCAATTTATTTCTTAATCCCATCAGGGTGGGCCAGGGTAACTCTTGGGGGGGGGGCAAGGCAAAAAAGCACGATATTCATATAGGTAAAAAATTTAATTGAAATTTATTGACATACATGCTTTACATGTATACAAAAATTTGTATTGCGCCAAATCATGAAATATCAAAGGTATTACAAAAACAAATGCAAAAACAAGACAGATAAATCCAAAAGCATGGATTAATCTGCGTATGATATAATTGGTACTATCAGAGCAGAGCGGAGCAGAAGCCGACCAGGTCGAGAGAGGAATAAGGTGTATTTCATCCTGCAGGTACCTGGGTGCCGAGCCATGGAAACACTGAAAACGATGGTTAGCAATTTAAAGTTAACATGTTCCTAAGGGAGCCAATGAAGTCGTCACGTGAGGAGAGATATATTTTATTGCTTAAACACAAAAACCCCCACCCCCCCCATTTGAAACCTTGAGGGGCGGTGACCCCTGCCCACCCATTGGACACCACACCTGTACTCAATAAATATCATTAATAAAATATTTGCTAATAAGACACATGCAAGAGATAGTAACATTACCCACTTACAAATACTTCGATGCTAGAATGCTATGTTGTTAGGGTAGGAATTCTGGACCAGGAATGACCAGTGTCTGGCAATCAGTACATCGAGCTTCTCCCTGTTACATTTTTAAGGCGAGTGACCCGATCATATCGATTTTCATACAATGCTTCTTCTACTATGAAGTATATTAACCAAAACTGATAAGAGGTTTGAAAGTTCATCAAATGACAACTTTTCTTAGTTCAATTCCATAAAATGGAAGGTTTTCAAAATTTAATATTTGTATTTTTTCCTTAACCATTTTGATTTTTTTCAGATTCAGACAAAGTGTTTCAAATTTAGCGTTTTGAATAAAGAACAGATGTGGATTTTACAAGGGAATTTAGCCACATAATACTTCTAAAATGCACATAAAGTTACAAACAAAACAACATTGACAGGCTGCATCCTGTCATGCAACAGGATCAACTTTCTCTAAACGACAGACCCTTAATGTAGGCAATCAAAAGACTGTACCCTTTCATTACATATGTCAGAAAGAATGTTTTACAACGTCCTCAAAAAGCCAATATTTCGTGTAATCATTAAAAGGGAATATGGGCACTGCGATGCGGCAATTGCATTCTGTTGCATATGTACAATTTTTCTCCGTCCATCGTATATTGAACCATGGATGGATCACAGCAAAACTCCCTGTGATGGGCTGTGAAATGGAAAAAAAAATAACATTCATTTTAGTCCATGACACAGCATAGCTCCACAATTTGCCAGCAGTGGTTGTGTAACTACTGCTAACCAGATCAGGTAAATGTCGGGAGCTGCTGGGATAGACTTAGCATTGTGATCATTTTTTATAGTGGTGCATGATCCAGATGGTATAGTGAGATTACACATAACACAAGAAGACTGCCTCCACAATGCTAACAACAAGTGTGGAGACTCTCTTTCATGATCATCTGGGATAGTTAACTACAAAATAGATTAAATCTAGCCATCTATACAATTCGGTTTTAGAGGCAATCACTGTAGTGCTGTGGTCTTAGCTGGGTTGTGAAGTTTGTTTGGAGACACAGCTAGTTGAAGACAAATGGTGTAAAGAAAGCCATCTGGGCGAGGCTGACAACCACCTTAACCAGCGTGGAGGTCAAGGTCAAAAACGTCACATTGCTGTGACAAGATCATTACGGACATCCCCGTCGAATGATATCTTCCAGTGAAAAACAAAAATCTGTGATACAGGTGGTAAAAATGAAAAAAGAAAAACAACCACCTATTTTGTCGTGCTAATATTTACAGAAACAATATCAACGAACCCATGCACAACCTTTTAATATTCAATATAGTACTACCTGCATGCATAATTTGGTTTTCAGTTTGACAGGCATTGACGTCGCTATGATCTTCAACCTGCGGCTTACAAACTTGTCGCACAAGTGTCTTCATACCCACAGTCGCATTCCTCGCCATCCTCCAGATGCCATTACCACAAAAAGAAGACAGATACTCTCGTTTACAACACACACAGTCACCCCCCGCAGATACCCCACCACACCCAATAAAATTCTCATTCGTTTTCACAAATTGTCTTAGTGTGAAATTGCAGAATTAAAGACTTGCAACGGCATTTTGCAGTGCCAATCTTTGTTAGCAACTTTATAAGCCCCTGCATGGCGCATGGGTGCAGTGCAAGCGCTTGCGCATCCACTCTTCTGCCACAACAAGGCGAACAGGGTATATATCTACTCTGTAAAAAATAGAAATAACAAGTTAATCAATAAACTCCCACACAAGGCCCACAGGAATCCTGGTATGGTCGACTTAAACGACCATTTTATTTGGTGTAATCAGTATAAGAGATTTGTTTTGTTTCGTTACTCATGCCTGTGTCCTAAATCGCATGCGATTTCATGGATTTATAACTGCGCCACACGCATTTGGTAGTAAAGCGTGATAATGCTGCGAAGCGCATTGATTAATTTACCTTGTACTTCTAGGTTTACATAGTAAGTTGGTTACCATAGCTCCATGCATTCTTTTTCCATTGAATGTCAGCTGACGTTTAACCCTTTCCCAACCCTGTATATTCTGTTCAGGTTACAACCCATCAGTCATTATTTTTTTAGATGCTTCCCAAAAGCCATCCTCAAACTCAAATACATCGGTCTGCGGACCGCTTGTGTCGCCTGCCTCGCGGTTAGTGAATGATAGGCCTAACATGACCTTTGGACCTTGATATGTGACCTTCACAACCATCAATCAACAACTGAGAGATCCCATGTGTGCACCTATGATTCAGTTTTGGTTCCAATTGAACTTCAACTTTCAATGAGGTCAATTTAACATTTTCAGCCCATTTTACAACTTGAACTCTCCACCTGGCCTTTGACCTGGTATTGGATTTGACCTTGGATTGACCTTTGACCTCATCAACAAATGAGGATCCCTGTTGCACCTATGATTCAAGTGTTTGTTTCCAATTGAACTTCACTTTTCATATGAGGTCATTTTACATTTTCATTTCAAGTCCTATTTTACAACTTGACCTCACCTGAACCTTTGACCTTGGCATGTGACTTTGACCTCATCACAAGTGGGGGATGCCATGTTGTGCACCTGTGACCCAAGTTTGGTTTTCAATCCCATCAAAGTATGTGGATATTACATGCCAATGTTAACCCTTTTTCACAACAGACACAACAACCATCATCAACACAGACTAATTACAACACAGTGACAAAGTGATCCTATGTTTCCTTCCTGCCTTATGTCAGGCAGACCAAAACCCACTGATTTAACCTACACTTGTTTGGTATCATTCGAAGGCATTTTATATGGCCAGAAAATGCCCATTGGGAAATTTTGACAAAAATGAGAAATGTCTCTGAGTGACTAGAATAGATGATTATACACCATTAAGACGAAAAAATCTGGGTGCTTACAAAGTGCCATTTTTCCTTAGCCCGACTTTGGTTTACTTCTAGCCCAGATTCGTTTCAGCGGTTCCATTATTTTAGTGCAGTGAAGGTGAACCATTCCTGAAAGTTGAGCGAGAAATAGGAATTCTGGCCGGAACCTGATCTAGATTTGTAGACATAATGTCTCGCCCCGAGGCTTGTTTTTCAATGAAAACTGCAAACCCGATATCAGCTGGTCTGCCCACATAATTGTGCTGGCTGCATGTCACAGGAGGCCAATCTTTACCGCGAGGCCCAGGAAATTGCCTAGGCTCCCGGGAAAGGGTTCGAATATTGTGTATAAGGAGTAGTGGTGTTTAACCCAAGGGTTTATGACTAGTCACTTATGTTATGTGGTTGAACTATTGACTCTGTATAAGGCCAATTCTTCATGGTAGTTACCACGCAGCTACCACGGAGTAGCACAGATTAAATTCCCTACTAGACATTACACTCGCCGGCCGGAATTTCAGGGTGTTTTTTTGCCACATAGACTCTATAGTGTACACACAGCAGCTGTATGCACATCACGAGTCGCTACGTGGTACACGGGGGCTTTCTCAGCGCCGCAGTACTGTTATCTGATCATGGCCAATTTTAATTTTCTAGAATTCTGACATATATTTGCATTTTTTATTAAACGTGAGGGAATAGGGTTTTGATGATGCCCGTTCAAATTTCTTAATGAATTTCCTCCAAATAATTTTAGAAAATGCTAAAGACCAAGTTTATAGTGTCCTCCTGTGTCACTATCAAAATGGCATCAGTAACTGCGGGGTAGCTACGTGGTACCTGCCCGGACTATCCAGTAACTGTCTATACCAAATAGCACCTTCTCTCCACCTGGTGAAGCAATACAGGGTAGCCATTGGGGTAGACAGCAGAGTAGCCAAATAATGTATAAACATAATAAACTGGGTACATTTGGAATCCATATCGGCAGCTACTGCATCGCAAACTGCTTGGTGTGTACTGTGCAGTAACTGACCCAGTAGACACGGGTGTAGCTGCCGTATAGGGTACCACCCGAGTAAGAAAATGGCGTGTACATTGAAAGCATTAAAAAGATAAAAAAAACATCCGGCGTATTTGGCTTATCCTGAAACAGCAGTGACACCTTTCCTTAGCAAGGCTGAGCCAAGCATCAGCTCTTGTACTCCATTTTACATAATATTGCGGAAAACCATTGTCAAGCTGAAAAGCAGCATATACACTTATTCAGTATGGGGCCTTACAAGATATGCCTGCGTCTCTCTTGAAAGAGCAGACCAAATTTGCCCAATCACAAATTTGATATTTTAAACTTCCCACAGCCTACACTCAAGTCCATATGACCCAAAACAGGGACATACAGTATCACATCATCCAAATGGGGTTAAAAACAGGTGCTTTCACCCTTTCAAACAAATTCCATCACATGAGGTTAATTTTATGACTTAACAATGCACTTTAGTATCACACCTCATGAATATTCATAAAAACATAATCATGCCTATTTCATTGGCTGGATTCCAATATGGCACACTATTTTCCCGTGGTTGGCCAATGGGCCTCTCATGCTTATATCGCGGAAATAGGGCACACTTAAGATTAGGGACGATAGGCCCGTAGCCAATATCTCGGGCAGGGCGGGAAAATGCAAAAAATTCCCAGGAATACAGTCCAAATTTCTGAAACAAAGATTACAAAATTTCCCTAAATCTTATGTGTTTCTTTATTTAAAGGACACAAATTCACTCTCAAATATCGAAACACATTTACTGGGAATGGCATTTCCCAATTCCCTACTTTTTACGGCATGATCTTGGGACAATTAGTGTGTCCTATTTCCCCTCCAACATGTAGTATTTGATACTACCCATCAAGGGAATTATAGCCATGTAGTGTTAGAAAGCATCACAAGGGCACCTATTTTTGTTTACAACCAGTAGGCGTGGCCATAAAAAGTCTTACTCACCAACAAAGCACAACTTGCCTTGTCTCTTGAGCAAATACGGAGTTCAGCCACAGTAGTCATTTGTCCTCTTGCTACATAATGAAAAAAGGGAATTTTTGGCTGTTTGCTGACGAGGCATTAGAAAACATGAGATAATGGCCATGATCTCCGCCGGGTGTGCACCTCACTGTGGTTTGGATCATGCTGAGATACAAACAAAAAGAAAAAAGAAAAACACAGAAAGTTCTGAAAACGTTGCACTATTAGAGGGCGTAGATCAGCTTTAAGCATTATACAAATGACATCAATGCCCTAGTGACATTTCACCTCGTTAATACGGGCAAATGACACACCCTTTCAGGATCAGTGAGCAATTTACCTCAAATGCCCTAGAGGACCTATGAACTCCCTTATCCCCCTTAAATCTAAAAAATATTAATTTTTTTTGATAGTGCTTCCAATTTTTCAAACTTTTTGCAAACGTTACATTGTATGCTCGCAATCATATCAGTAAAGAAGCTCAAAATTGTTAAACAAAATACGTAATTTTGTAATTAAAATAGGGATCCCTGATTCTAATGTAATTTGCTCACTTGGAACATTCCTCTTAATATAGAGTTCCATGGGTATGTCTACACTCCTCTTTAGCTGCTCCATCAGTTCACGCAATTAAGTCAAGGCCATTTTTCATGAGAGGGTCACATTTCACAGCCGAACTCGTATTTACGCGATGCGTAAAATATGTCCCGCCGAATATTTTCCAAGAAATGTAAACAGGCTGCAAACAAAAAAACTGACCAACGTGCAACAACCACAACTAAAAAAAAAAAAAACCTTTTCCAATGAAACCTGGGTACTATATGTTACTTACCTTTTTTGGGTGATAAACCTTTGCCCCCCAGCTAGCAATTACGCTGATATTTGCATATTATAGCTCATTTGCATATTTATTGCCCGAAATTATGCCCAAAATCTAATCAAAATTAGATACTTAATTAGCATATTTTACAACCCCAAATCTATATACCCATCGGATGATAACAATATCATTTCATTTGTAACCCCTCACTTGGTATTTCCAAATAGCACATATTAGTTTTTTCCAAATGATTTTCCTTAAGCATATTATAGTTGCTTGCCGTTTATGATGCACCTTTTCGAGAAATTTGAATAAAACCACCAAAATAGCTGCTCAAATTGCATCTTATTCTGTCCAATCAAATAGCGCCGTATAACGGCCCCCCGGCTATTTGCCGTCCGTGACCCAATCAGAGCGCCCGTTTCATCGCGCGCATGGCCTCGGTGACAGCCAAAATGGCGCTGCCCGCAGCGTCCCACGTAACACCGAAGTGGTGCTGTATGCATGCAATTTCGGGACACCGAAATTGGATCTATTGCATTTAAGGCAAAAAGCTGGGTAAACTTCTAGAATGTGGACCACGCTGGCCCAATCTCTCGCGTGTTCAAGGTTGAAACTATCCTGAAATCAGCCAGATATAGGCCTCAATTTCAACGCTGGATGGTGCCGATGGTTTAGCTTGCCAATCGAGGTTGCTGTAGAAATTGGGCCGGCTTGATCGTGCGCGTCGTGAATGCTATCAACGTATTGTAAATAAGCAACTAAGCAGGTCAGCCGAAAGCAAGAAAGAAATCGAGATGTTGATCGTAAGTTGTTTACCTTTTGCATTAAAGATAGGAGAAACGTATAATGATATGCGTTTTCTATTAATATGAGAGCAGAAGAAAGTGAGCCTACGTAACTGCAACTGCATCATTTACATGATAACAGACACATAGGACATTGACCGAGTCTTGTTCGATACAGGCTTGTAATACCTGTGATTTTAGGCTCACTTTAAATACCAAAACAAACAGTGTCTGAATCAAGGCTATTTACAATTGCAAAATACTGTACATTAGTATAGCGTGATCATTGTACATGTATTGATTGTCACTTGATGAACGGCCAACTACAGCTTTTCATGGTCTGAAATTGTATTTCTGGCCTGCACAATTCTGCATGCGAATCGAGGGGTGGTCATTGGGTTGTGGAGGTTCAATACATGCATGATACTTCCTGTGGTGTGTCATTTGCATGAATTTTTAATAACTAGAATGTGCCGGGGGGGGGGGGCTATGCTGTCCGTTGAAATTAACATTTTTTTTGTGTGTGTGTGTGTAATAAGTCAAAACGCAATACACACAAATTATGCTGCTTCTTGTGTGTGACATTTGTAGTATGGGCATTTGGTGGATAATGGCCTGCACCGAAAGATGGTTCTAATCTTCTGTTGAATTTTAATGTTTTTAAAAATTAAAAAAAAAAAAAAACTGTGTACCCGATACGTAGTCAAATAATGCAAATACCATACCAATGCATGCTACTCTTCTTGTGGTGTGTCATTAGCATGACTTTGTGATAACTGGCCTTCACCGAGAAGGGGGTTATATGCATTGAATTTTAACGTTTTCAAAATTTAAAAAAAAAAAAAAGTGTACATACTTAGTCAAATAATGCAAATACATACAAATGCCTGCTACTTCTTGTGGTGTGTCATTTGTATGAACTTTTGTGGATAACTGGCCTCGCCGAGAAGGGGGAGGCTATTCTGTCCGTTGAAATGAAACTTTTTTTTTTGTGTGTGGTATATACTTAAGTCAAAATTCAAATACATACAAATGCATGCTGCTGCTTGTGGTGTGTCATTTGTATGCATTTGGGATAACTGGCCGGCCGCCGAGAAGGGGGGCTATTCGGCCGTTGAAATTTAAGACTTTCTTGGTTTTTTGTGTGTGTTTGTGTGTATAACTTTAAGTCGAAAACTCAAATACCATCAAATGCCATGGCTGCTGCTTGTTGTGTGTCATTTGTATGCCTTTGTGAGAACTGGCCTGCGCCGAGAAGGGGGGCTTATTCTGTCCGTTGAAATTGACTTTTTTTGTGTGTGTGTGTGGTGTGTGTGTGTATACTTTAACGTCAAAACTTCAAATACATACAATGCATGCTGCTGCTTGTGTGTGCATTTTTAATTCATTTGTGTAACTGGCCCCTGCGCCGAGAAGGGGGGCTATTCTGTCCGTTGAAATTTAACTTTTTTTTGTGGTGTGTGTGTGTATAGCTTTTTAGGGGGGTACCTGACAAAACTCAAATACATACAATGCATGCTGTGCTTGTGGATTTGTGTCATTTGTATGCATTTGTGTTAACTGGCCTGCACGCCGGAGAAGGGGGGGGGTATTTTGTCGTTGAAATGTAACTTTCTTTTTTTTGGTGTGTGTGTGGTATATTTAAGTCAAAACTCAAATACATACAAATGCATGTGATGCTTGTTGTGGTCATTTGATGTGCATTTGTGATAAACTGGCCTGCGCCGAGGAAGGGGGGGCTATTATGTCCGTTGATATTTAAGTACTTTGTTTTTGCTCGTGTTATAGTGGTGTGTGTAACTTTAGTCAAAACCTTCAAATTAAATACAAGCATGCTGCTTCGGGTGGGGGGTATTATGTTTGTATGTATTTGTGATAACTTGGCCCTGCGCCGAGAAGGGGGGCTATGCTGCCCGTGAGAGTTTGTTTTCAATGTTTTTATGTTTGTATTTTTTGTGTATATACTTCGTGAATAAAAACTGCAAATACTAATTTACACTAAATTGTGCATGCTGTCTTCTGGTGGGTGTCCCTTTTGTATGCATTGTGAAAACTGGCCAGCGCGAGAAGGGGGGATATCTGCCCCGTTGAATTTTTTTTTTTTGTTTTTTTTTTTTTTTTTTAATTTTATGTGTATATACTTTAGTTAAATAATGCAAATACAGAAATGCATGCACTAACTGTGGTGTGTCCATTTGTATGCATTTGGATAACTGGCCTGGCGCTGAGAAGGGGAGCTATGCTGTCCGTTGAAATTAAACTCTGAATTTTCTTTCGTGTTTCTACTGATATGATACTGTTACAATTTCTACTTAAGAACTGCAAATACAGAACTCCCAAGTAAACTAGCATGAGATTATTTGTTTCCACTAGAAAACTTATTGCCCCCTTGTTCCTTAGGCCACAATACATTAAATACAAATATGGTACATAAATGTATATTTCTCGTTTATACTCAACACGTTCTTACATAGTTTACATATTCTTGATGTTATGTACCATATTCTTAATTTTTCTTTGCAGATGCTGACTGTCGAATCTGCAGATGAAGTTGCCTGCAAGACCTCTTCTCCAAGCAGAGAAAACTACTAGAAGGCTGATGCCGTTTCACTCGGCAAACCAGGTTACAAGAGAGACCTCATGTTTTCTACCAAAAGATGCATCATGTGTCAATGAGACCTCTACATTGTTAGAAACCAGTGGTGTCAAGACGACCGGGCAAAACTTGTTCAGTGCGAACTAAGGAAGCGCATACATTCCAGGAAGCTGCCAAACGGCACGGAACAACCGCATACTATGCAAATACAAGCAAAGACATTTGGCTATCAGGTACGGTACCACGCAAATGCGACAGAGCCTCCTCGGCCAATCCTCGACTGTACAGTTACACACAAGAAGACACCGTTATGTCTCGTTCATTTCAGTTGGGTTTTTGCTCATATGTTGTTGAAGCAAATCATCATGACGGTCAGAGTCTTCATGACTCATAAAGTTTAAGAAAATGTTCGTTGACAACTGTCAAAAAACACAGGACCTAGATGCCAGTGCCTACAATACGGCACGCTTAAACAGAAGTTGCTCTCCCAGTTCCCACAACTGAAGATATTCTCATGCTTCAAAACGCAATGAAAGTGATTTTTGTATAGCAGGAACATTGAAGTCGGAAGTGGTTGAAAAGCGGCAGTAAGTTTCATCCGCCCCTCATCCGCAGAGATTGAGAGTGAAGTAGTGGTGATGACGCACAACCTCAGCAGGTCCTCAAGGAAATCTACCGTAGACCACAGTGACATCAGGACTTTGTAGCATACAGCTCAGGTACTAATTTTATATCGGACCCTTTATGGCAAAAGGCGTAACTTGAGTTACGCCATTTTGCCTTGAATGGGCCACCCTGCAAACCAAATGCATATGGGATCATTTTTCTTTTTGAAATGTGAGCCCTAGTTATGCTAAAAATATTTTTACAAACAAAATATGTATCCCATACTGCATTGTTTTTCAGGACCACCCCTTCAATGCAAACGTGTAACTTGAGTTACTGCCTTTTGCCATAAAATGGCCGCATTTTTTCTATGGTTGCAAATGTGAATATAGCACAACCTACTAGCCTTGAGGAAAGGGTGTGTTTGTTGTTGTGTTTGGATGTTGTTGGGTTTGTTTTTTTTTGTTAAATAGTTTTCGGGTTGGAGTTTAAATAGGACGATCATATGTGCTCTATGACTAGTATGTGTGCCATTTTTTCAAAAGTTACATGATTTAGATATTCAGTTTTGTTTATTTAATATGTGTGGCAGGAGCTCAGCAAATACTGCTTGAAATATGATATTGACATTGACGTCTACTGCTTCTGTTACATTAAACATAAAAGCTTCACATTTAAATGCAGTTCTCATACCACGTAGGATATAATGGGAACCCATACAAAATTGCCTCTATTTTACACGCACAAGTGTCAACCATTTCAGGTAAAATCATTGCTGTAGTCTCCTCACTTTTAATATTATTTACACACATTCAACTAATTGGATATCTATTTTTTTCTTTGTATTTCCTGAGATTCTGAAGACTGCTGTGGTAAATTGCCAGCCGTCCACCCACCAATACTGCATGCCTCCAACTGCTGTAGACCTGAATTTGGACACTGCAAGAAGAGCAATTCCACCAGCCCTCTTCAAGTCCTGGCTTGGTTTGTGGGAGCATCAAGTGTGATCACCGAATCTGCAGCCTTTGGTAAGTGTCTGACGAAGAAGAGCATAAGGTACTCTCGATATCACCGACTTAGTGTCCCTGTATTCCAAAGGACGAGTGTTGCTTCCAAAACACACATTTGGCCATGACAGTCGCGCCATATACGGGCTCAGCCAATTATAGGGCTGCTCAATGGGTTTGGTCATTGTGTCTCACACTCAATGGTCTAGAGAAGGATACTGTCTCATTAGCCGAGAGACACTCGCTAAGGGTGAAAATCCCCTCCCTGATGGCGTGCAGTTATCATGCTGTACAACCTTAGTTGGGACAACAATGACTTTGGTGAGGAAACATTGTCAGGTAAGGGTACTACACATAACACAATGGGGCATTATTATACAGCGCAGTAGGCCACTTCTCATTATTACAGCAGATGATACTTAAGCTTTGCCTGACCCTCTGCCACGATCACATAGAAGATCTATCAAGCCGCCACCTGTAGACATCATACCATATTATGCACTATGAAGAAGGGACCTGACCCATTTGGTAAAGATGTAGACATCATACTACAAACGCAACCCTGTTTTACAGCAGCTGGCACGACACGCAGATCTAGATTTTTTCGGCTCGCATAACCCTCAACTGATGCATGCTACCAAGTTGGACTGGATACAACACTCTACTGTGTTCATCCCGCATTTCCACCAATGAGTAAATATACTATCTCCCTGTAGTTGATGCCAGTCCAACTGAGAAAAGCACAGTCCTACACTATAATTACTAAAAGTGTACCAATTGCCAATGTCAATTCAGCGAACCATGGTGCTGGTCTGTGATCAGCCATTACTCAAGGTACAGCAGATTCGTGGAAAGATCCATACGTCCTAAAAAGAACTGTAGTTCGACTTGGAAGTTCCACACGTGTATGGCCCTTTTTTGGGGCCTCCTCTCTAAAGATTTAGAGAGCCGTATTGCAGATATCCTGATATAGTCTGGCTTAGGTTGCTCAGGGATCAGTCAACGGCACCCTCACAGGGCACCACTACAATAGAAGTGTTCGATGCCACAAACTAGTGAGTGCGGCAATGCAGCGACTAAGATGGCAGAGCTTCTTACTTAGCCTGGATGAGGAAGAGGAAACTCAAGCTAGACAGCTTCTGCTTAGCATTCAGTCTGCCTTTCCTGGAACAGAGTATCAAGCACTGGTTGACAGCTTGGAGTACCACACCCTTATCAACAAGTATGTAGAACACATTCAAACTCAATCTGTACATCCAACGTATGAATTCTGGTCTTCATACATAGAAATGGTCCAGGAACTCTTGCTTTTTTTAAGGGGCACCCGAGAAGCAGATTGGAACCTCCATCTTTCAGGAACAAGAACAATCATGCCGTGGTTTTTCGCGTATGATCACACCAATTACGCACGCTATCTACCCGCGTACTGGTTAGAGATGATGCGGCCTTCCAACAACACATCCATACATTCATACGCTGCCTTCCTGGCTGGCCAGTTTTTGCTGGTACAAAGCCAAGAATATCACGGTTTTGCTGTATTGCTGCTGACTAGCTATGAGCAGACTTGTAATCGAGACACCAAGATGAAAGGAGGCATGATTGGACGTACTACAATGCACCTATTGCCACGATGGATCTTGTCCTCAGCACCTACGAGGAGCCAATTCAGGTGGAATGTGGAGTAATGGCAGGAAAGGTGCAACGAAAATCAAACGCAAGGATCCTAGATGCTTCAAGGGAAAGAAAGACAACGCCGATGTGCTTGCTGTCTGTGATACTGTCTGATGGCCTTATTAACCCATTTGAGAAACTGGACCTTCATCGCCTCCTATAACTTCAGGCGTATTTTTGCCCGCTGATGTACAGACAATCTCAATATGCGCAGCTTAGTTGTCAGGCATGCTGCTGGGAATTTTATGTTAAACCGACTTCAGGAAGGTGAACTTGATATACAATTCTCCCTTAACGCAGAAGCTGAAAACGCTTCTCCAGTATGAAAACAAAACCGATCAAATCAACTACAAGTATGGCAAGGAGGTAGTATTAAATCAGGATCGCACATTGTTTGCACGGCTGCTGATCATCTCGAGATACAGTGTTTGAATTTGCAGAATTCTGACCCACGCCTGAATACATGCCCCTCTCCCTTGGCAAATGACAAAGGAGGACTAAGAAAATCAAATAAGCCAGTTTGATGAAACACATTGAATCTTTACAGAGCCATCCCCATCGTGGAGTCACTGCCAAAGGAAGCATATGTATAGTGTATGGTATGGCGTTGATTCCCGACTGAATGCCACAAGATGTGTCAAGTATGACCTGTGGTGAACTAGCTGAGCACATCTTGCCATAAAGTTTAATTATATGGCTACCACTTGTATGCTACAAGCCATTCATCTTTTAACTGACACATCCGGCAAAAGTCATAAAAAAATGCAGATAAGGAAGGGCGGAGAGCGGCTGATGGATACAATCGATTGAAGATATTGGTCCTGATCAACAGATCCCAAAGTCATGGTGAAGAAATTTCTGTCATGTGGTGCCAACCAGAACTCTTATGGACTTTCTTGGTGTTGTGCAGTGTTCAAAATGGTGAACCTGAGAAGTTGAAAGAAGTTCCCCCTTTACTTCGCACATGGCCACAATGCCATCCTTTTGTAGCTGAGAATGAAGTCTGTTTGTAGAGGCCATTGCAGAGCTTGCTCAAATCAGGAAGATGCGGACACTCGACTACTCTTACACAGTGTCCTACGCAGCAACACAATTCAAGCATCATCATCTTCAGAACAAGGAGATGAACTACAACCAATATCATCATTAGATCCCTACGTCTGATGTTTTCCACTGTGGCTGTCAGCCATGCAAATAAAGTGAATGGAAACTTAGCTGTTCTCCTAGGAAAGGGCGATTTGCACGCGGACCTATGGACCTACAAGCAGTTGTGTCGTCATCTGGGCAGTCTCAGTGTCAGAGGCACATTGATTGGTCTTCATGTGTTTACATGTGCGAACTCTGTCCGCGCCTCAAAAATCTATTGCCGAGGAAAACAGAAGGCGTTTAAACTGATGCTTTCAAATGAAAAATATCAAGATTCATTTCAAAACTTGGTTCAACCTTCACTGTTACTGATTCACTGTGTGACACACTAGAAAGAGTTTGTTTGCACGGTTGTATGGCCAAGATGTGGAGCGTTAAACCTTAGCAAGGTACACACATGTTTCGTATGGACAGCAAGTTTGAAACGTCTATGCCACCAAATCAGGATTCTCTCAGGCAGCATATCTTGCGTGCTAATTATCAAGTGACTATTCACAGGAGATCTCTTGAGAATTTTCCGGAAGTCCCAGACCCAAGTCTCATGGGAGGAAACTTCTGGAAGGGGAACATTTAGTGACCGATGGGGTGATTTGCCACCGGGCCCCCGGTACTAATTTGGCTTGCCAGCAACACGTGCGCATGCAAAAGAGTAAATTGCAAGCCAAACTGTGACGGTTTAGGAGCAGGTATGTCATGTACAGACTTTGTAAATGTGTGGGTTGCACTAACATGCGGCAAGGAGAGACAGAAAGTTTTGAACCCGAAGATTGGCGATGACAGTGGAGATGACTCTGATAAGATGAATGTGCCCACCGAGGATCTCTGATGAGAAACATATAGAGAACTATATCAACAGACTGCTGTGTTTTAAGGGATTTTTGATGCCATTTGTTGTATTTGTATGTAGCTGACAATGCTATCTTTTGAACCCCTTAAGTAACCAGTCAACTGTGCTTGTTTTTGTATGCCTACAAATTTGAGACAAAGCAAGACTGACTCGATAATTTGTGCTATTATAAAATGATAGTAAACCAATATTTCACCTTAAAAAAGCAGTCATAATTTATATGCTGATAATAGCCATTTCACCATTACAACTGCGCATGCTCAAAAAGGGATCGCCAATTCTTTTTGGGAAATAACAAAGGCGAGGTTCCTGTTATTTTCAATGTGATGAACCAACAACTTCAAATACATGACACTTTTGTGGAAATGCGAAGTTCATCACTTGAACTACTATAGCAACCTCATCTTTGTTTTTCTAGCACCCTCGTCTTTGTTCATACTTCCAAACGAATTTGCGATCCCACCATTTTTGATGCATGCACATTGTAATGTGACAAAGTTTTTAGAGGATGACCATGTGGATGTGGATGTCTGTGATTCATCACGAAAATTTAGCACCCTTTTCAGCAATTTTTATATGTAAAACCTGTCTTCGTTCGCTTGATTACGTCACACTGAATAGTTGTAGGGTGATTAGAGTAATTAGGATTTTCTCCAAATTGAAATTTAAAAACAGCATTAATTTTGAATACGGAAGCCCGTGATCAAATACTCAAGATTGTTCAACCTGATACAAATTCTGCTTTGACAGAGGTGCCACAAAACATGGAGAAATTTTGCTAGAAAGGAGTGTTTGGCTGTCAAAGGGATATTCACACTTCAGTGGTGATCACTGCTGCTTGTTTTGCCCATAGTTTTGGAGAAGACATTGACATTTTAATTCGGCTCAATGCAAATTCCATTACAATTAAGATTTTTCCAACCACCAGCCATTTACATACTTCTTTCTCCAAGTTCCATGTTTATATTCTTCATCGGCACTTTTTTGATTTGCTGAGATGACAAGTTCTATGGCATATAAGCTCTGAAAGGAAATATTTAATAAGTGGGTAAAATTAGTGGCGGATGAGGCCAATAGGGGGCGCTACATTTTTGGATCGATCAGAAATTATTCAGGGGCTCAATATGTATAGCATGCCACGTTTCACACTTGTAGAAAAAGTGCACAATAATTGTACTTAGGGACTGGGCTATTTGGGTATCCGTCGTACATTGCAGCGGTTCGGGAACACTAATTGGGTACGGGATGACGAAGATATTAGGGAATGGTGTGGAAAATGGTAGTGAATGTCAAAAGAAACACCCAATAAGACGAGGAACAGAGCCCCTATGAAGCTGTATAATGTGGGTGCCCCACACTAGAGAGAATGGCACTAGATATTTTAGGTGCCACTCCCAGAAAGTAGTAAAGGCAACAAAATGTACTCTGTGTAGGAGATTATTTTACTAAGTGGGTAACTGCAATCTCTACCCTAACCAAGAAACAGTAACTGTAGCCAAGTATTTTTTATGTTTTTGAATACTCGAGAATTCTTTCACTCAGTCAAGGGCGAAATTTTGAAAGCATTTATTCCAAGAATTATGCTAAATTGCTTGAAATTCACAAGACAAGGACGAGTCCTTATTCTCCAAGATCGGATGGGATGATGAACGTTGGAACCGAACCTTGGAATCCATGTTACGCAATTATATACAAGTCATGACCAAAAAGATTGGGATGTCCATCTCCATAATGTATGTAAGGGGCCTACCGTCTCCGAACGCAAAGAAACTCCAGGCTATGACCCTTGTGGAAATGATGTCGGAAGAAGAAACATAAGACTTCCCGTAGACATAACCTATGGTCCAGCCCCCTAAGGCTAGATATGAAACTATGTCACAGATATGCGTAATCACTTAGAACAAATACATGAATTTGCCCGAGAAAAGCTTCGAATCAGCAGCGAAAGACAAAAGAAGCAGTATGATCTCAAGACAAACCCCCGTAAACCACAATTCAAAGCAGGCGACTTGGTGTGGTATTACTGTGATGCACGAAAGCCTGGTCTGTGCCCTAAATTGATGCACAATGGCAAGGGCCATTCAAAGTGATAGAATGTATGTCAGACATACTCTTCAGAATTCAGAAGTGCACAGGTGCAAAATAATATAATAATAATACAGGTTCTTAGGTTAGCCATAGCCGAAGCATAATGGTGTTTTACACATTATTATTACGATATCAATAGGAATTCATCAGATCATTTCGCTTCACTAGGGCAGTCCTATCAGCACCTGAGGACAACAAATTAAGTTTTTAAGGGACAAACAATTTCAACGGCAATTTTTCCCCAATTGTGTAAAAGCGGCATCAAGGCCAATACCATGGTTCCTAAATAGGGCCAAGAATGGCAAAAATTTAGGGCATCAAGGCAACTGGTACGGGCACCCGAAGACAATTGCCTTCGGTGCCTTCGGTGATTTTGCGCCCTGCAATGCCCCTAAAGCTAAAATGCTGGTAGTGCACACAGACAAACTAAAACCCCACTACAAGAAAGAGTGAAAGTGAAAATGAAAGTTCAAGTGAAACTAAAGACAAAGATGAAAACTGAAAATATATAACCAAACAGGAAAGACCATATCAGACAGAGCGGACGACCTAGTAGAAAACCTTAGTGGTATGGATGTATCTTAAGTCCCCAAGAAAGTAACAAGTTTAAGTACTTGGACTTTAAACACTGCAGTGATAGAGAATTGTGTGAGTTATTATCTGTTAATTAATGTTAAATACATTTTTGGCAACACCCAAATTATAGATGAACTTTGGTACAGAAACCAAGGGTCAACAGTGATGGTTGTGCACCTCCACTATGTCTGGGAGAGCAGGGCCGACGTCGACGTTCAGATCGCCTCTTACATAAGGAGCTGTGGGAGGGAGTGTGGGAAACATTCTAGGTGGTTATTAATTTTGTAGGAAATTTCCGGGTTATCTTGGCAATATGCTTCAATGAGTAAATTGCCTTATCTTAGCGAGCAGGATAGTAAATGAATGATCAAAATCCGGTTTAGCAATGCACACCCCCCAAAACTTTGTTCTAGCACAATTTCTACCACCCTGCTATATTTTCAAGAGCCCTAACTGTTTACAAAAGATTTAGCTCATAAGGTTAAAGGTGCAAAAAAACGCGAGATTTCAATAATCAGGGGCCCTAAAAATCAAAAGTACTGATTTTTTGCCTGATGTAAAAGCTTTCCATCAAAAAAATATACCCATTTGAAAGTATTAAGCTGAGGATGTTTTCTTCGGTACACAAATTGTGAAATTTAATTTCGGATAGGAGCAAATACAAAATTCAGCCTTGTTTTATATATGAAATATACGCAAATCAAAGTCACCTTTTTCTTTCGTTTAAGAACATTTTATGTAGCCAATACAAGTTAAGGGTTCTAGGAGTGTTAATTATTGAATTACCATTATGGACACAATACTGGGTGCTCAAAACTCTCGTTGCACCTTGAAAATAAGACTGAGAGGTAATAGGATTTTAAACTCCTGGACTTCTTCAGAACATGGGTCATACAGGCATGCCCCTTCTGCGAAACCGCACCAGTATCTTTCAATAAACGATGGAAGCTCCAGAATCATCTCGTTGGAGCAGCATCATTTGGGGAACGGAGATACCCAACCACTATTAATGATCCTCAGTATGTCTCCTGAGCACTCATCAGTGTCCATTTGCACTCTCGCAACCACTAAGGAGGAGCTGAAGGCCCACTGATTTATGTAACATGGCAAGACGCCGAGGTGAGTCACAGACACCAGCTACATCAGCCCGGGAAACATCTCCGACCTCGACCACCCACGAACCCCACCACAGTTAACCCCGCTACACCCTGAAACCAGTGCCAGTCTGCGCCACCCAGATTCAACGTCAACGACCAAGGATGCCTCAAACTAAGCTAATAGTCCCAATGATGGCCCCTGCCCCACCGCAGGGAGTTAGCAAGAACCACCTAACGTCAGTAAGAAGCGACCGCCCATCAGGACCAGTTCACCACCCCCCAGACCCCAGAAGATGCCAAGATGTAGAATTTTGCAGAGACACGTCCTATCTACAAGTGAACCCCCTTCGTACCAACCTGGATCAGGATCTGATACTGAGTCCAGGTTGTCACCGAAGGGGGGTTACCGTGGCGTAACCAGCGGTGTGGCAGAGGGGGCAGACCGCCCCCCGGACATAAAATGGGGACGAAGAAGATAAAAAATGGGACGAGAAGAAGGGGAGAAGAAGCGGAAGAAGAGGGAGAAGAGAAGGAAAGGGAGGAGAAGGGAAAAGAAAAGGGAAGGAGAAGGAAAAGAGATAAGAAAGGGGAAGAGAAGTGAAAAGAGATAAAAAAGGGAAGGAGAAGGAGAAGAATAGGGTGTTTATAGTGGCCACCCCCCCCTTCAGGATTTCGAACCGTCTGCGAAAAAAATATGGGTCTACCCGGCGAGCGAAGCGAGCCGGAAAAAAAATGCGGGAAACTTCTGAGTCTTGCCCATACGGGAGGCCTCAGGTTCTGGTACGCGCCTGCAGATCAACACCCCAAATAACAACACCCAGGACATCCAGTTCACCCTTCACCTCAACCTAAAACTCACCTTCCCATCAGGCTCAGGACCCCGACTACTACTTGAAGAGGCAGCACTAACTAAGGAGGGATGTCAACTGCAATACCTCAGGCAGAGCTTCCAGGCTGCAGCTTCACAGCCCAATGATTTTTATGTGCAATTTGCTATTCCATTTGCCTTCCAGTATTTAAAACAGCAACTCTTAGGCCTGTACATCTCAACACTGACATAGTGTTAAAATTTTATAGCATTAAACATTTTTTGTACAGGGTAAACATTTCAACTCAGCTAGCTTTTCGTCAATTTTGTCATGCATGTCACAGTCATGGCATTAGCAGTTTTGTAACAGTTTTAGTGTGGCCTGCCTTCACCAAATTTTGGTACCAAATCTTCAAGTATTTATTATCTACAATTTACTGAATTAACTTACTGTATATTCCAGAACTCCCCATGTCCAAATCGATCACGCTTTTATAATCTGTGGCATGTGGAATTTCCATTCCATTCCAGCTAAAAGTTCTATAAAGTTTGCTTTAAAGTTATACAGTTGAGACGTAACTGATCCTTCAAAACAAACAAATCAGCTGGCATTTCCCACACCTACGCTCCAATGTGTGTATGTCAAGTTGGTGTTTCTAGTAATAACTTGTATTTATGAATCTCAACTCTTTGCCAAATTGCCCTATGGAGATTGCCCATAGGTAGGCAGGGGGACTGTAGTGTAAGAGTGGTCGCTTCCGCGATAATAATGTGATATTTTTGCAACACAAGTACTGTAGGGCATGCTAATCATAAATTGATGGAAGCGCCTGCCAAACCCCCTTAATGGACCCAGCTTGGGTTCAAGGTTATACAGGGGTCAAAAAATTTAAAAAAATGTTCTGAGTGTGTTAAAAGCACACCCATTGTGTTTGTCTGGTCACAGGATTCCAAAAAGGTATAGTTCACACCATCTATGGCTTATCGTTCCGGAGTTATGGGGTTGTAAAAAGGTAAAAAATGGTGAAAAAGTCAATTGGTGTGTACATGGGTCCAAAAGTTAAAAAGTTGCTTTCATTAGTTAATTGTAGTGCAACTTGTTTCCCTAGCTTAAAGGATTGAACTAAGAATAGTTTGCCGTATCTGCTATGCTAATTTGCACGTGATCCAAAAAATTAGGTCACAGGTCAATAGATCCATTAGCGTGCCACTAGCTGGTGACTTTTTTCGCCATTTGGTTAATAACAAGACACGTAAGATAGTAAAAAACTATTCCTATATTCAGTTAATAGATAAACCAAAAATATGCCAAAAAACCAAATTTTTACAAAAAAGATTGAGCAACTTGTAATTTTTGCCCCATGTACAAACCAAAATTGAATTTTTTTACCCCATTTTTACCACATAATTCTAAACTATAAGTCACAGGTAGTATAAAATATACATTTTTGGAATCTTTGTAACAGACGACATCATGGTGTGCTTTTCAACACAATCGGAACATTTTAAAATTTTACCCCCTGTGACTTACCAAGCTGGGGGCCATGAAAGGGGTATGGCAAGGGCTTCCATAAATTTTTGTGTTATCAATGTATAAAGTACTGCTGTACCAAAATCACAATTTTATCGGATTTGCACATCAATAAGATGTTCACGACAGTCCCCACTAATGTGGCAATGGCGTAAGTTAACCCACATCATCATTGTTTTTGTTTTTAATTTTAATTGGAGTTTAAATAGGGAATAATTTATGTAACATTTGAATGTTTAAAACCTAGTTGATCCCTCACTTATGAAATTTTGCGCGCCGTCATGACGATCTACCTTTGACTCAGGACCTATCTGATTACGGGCATTATCATTTTCGGGTCAAGTCATGAAGTTAATAAACATCGAGTCGCATGGTCAATACCGTGAGATTAATTCAAATTTGTAAATACTGTGTAATTAAAGTGGTAGTAATTTCCACATGTTTTATAAGTATTATGGTCATTGGAAGACCCAAATTTTGTATTTTCTCCAAATTGCTTGGAGGCTCTGGGTTACTGGATATCAACAGAAGTAGTGAGCTTGATTGTAATTTAGTTATTTATGACATGTCATGCCAGTAGAACTTGTATTAACGGATTTATATTCACCAAACTTGGACAATTGATATTTGATGATTTTATTTATAACATTGACGAATTTATCTGAACGATCGGCTAGTGGTTACTCTTATTTGTATACAAAATGGTTGGTTGTTAAACCAGGTTCTGCATGAACAGCTCGCCACAAACTGGACCGTGATGGTGACACAGTGTTCGTGGGGTATATTTTGTATATTTATAGTTCGGCAAACGCCATTAATTTATTGAAACATTAATTGAGTTATTTTTATATATATATCGGTTCACTTTGGCATGTGTGTGCTTTATGAGCACATGGTGAGTATGGGGGGCCAGTAGAACTTTTCGCCTGAAAAACTGTCGGCTGCACCCTTTTCTTCCATAGCACTAAATGTGGGAGGGGGGGGAGGGACTAACAGAATCATCCAAATTTTCGAGACAAAATTTTTCAGTGAGGGAATAAGTGTAACGAAAGTGACATGAGGCTCTAAACGAATAAAATGTGTATCATAGAATGTTAACCCATGTAAACAATGTTAATTAGGCTAGCCTACCATGCAAGCCCCAATCCAAACTTTGTAATCTCCCAAATTATCTCTTCCAAATTATATTGTACCTTAGGCCCCAAACAGTCACTTAAAAAGTAGTATTGTATAAGAAGTAGGCCCATTTTTAGGACCTTCAAGTGCATAATTATTACTCTCAATCCGTATTTGGCGATTACGACGGCCCACCCCAACCCCCTGAACATGGCAGCATCTTGGAAAATTTGTACGTAACAATACCAATACATGCGGCTAATATCGTAACTTCATCACGGCGTCTTCAATAAGTGAAAAATCATTTGCAATATTGCAGTTGTTTATCGTAAATCTTAAACGACCGCTTCTTGTCTAATTTCGGGCACTACGTGTTAAAGAAATATATTTTCAGCTTAAAAAGAAGTCTTTTCCAATACCTTTCTGAGAAGCTAATTCTCTCTATATGGATATCGTCTACCTTGGATTGGAGCATATACTTGAGATTTTTCAGTTGTGAGTTCTCCACTACGAGAATATTGTAGGCAAAATGAGGTGACCTTTTTCGCTAAATCCACAAGTGAAGTGTATCACCATCAAATACATATTTTTTACTTCAACGCACAACGTATCATGTGGTTCTTATCACATAAAGTCGGTCCACTGCTCGCGCCCAAATAGGGCATGTTATTATCAATTCTGAGACCGGCGGTTTTCAATACCATATTGTCATTTTGAACCAGGTGGCGTAGTTGGCAAAGAGCTTTATCTGCTAAGCCAAAACCATCTCATAAAATAGGTTTGAATTCCTGACTGTTGCGGACATGATGGCTTTCAGAAGTTGAGTGCATGGCGTGCCCTCGCGTTTACTCCGATTAGATCCGAATTTAGAGGCCGTTATTTTACCCCTTCTGTATGTGAACCACGATTCATTGGCGACTGGATAAAGTCTTTCTTCGATGTCACTTTGTCCTCATGCCAATATTTCCATACGGTTGGCATATAGTCCAGGCTGACAGATTCATTTATAACTAATAGCAAAAAACCTTGTTTTTATTAGATCTATAATGTTTTTCACTGTTTCTAGACCAGTTTTTTTATGCTGATTCTGAATCCGTGGATGCCAGACGAGCAACTTTTAGCATATCTGTAGAACATGCACAAATCAAAATGCCAACCAAACCGAACATTCATCTCTTGTTCAGGAAGTCAAAGTTTTGTAATTTTTGCAATCTGTCCGTTAAAACATCCATTGTGACCATTAACATATATGATTTTGCTAACCACGTATCAATGCATTCATATGGCCATCAACAATAAAGTGCACCCCATCGTGATCTATATTTTCACTGCAGTTTTGTATCTTTGGTATCTATAGCCCAATCCCGGTGTTTTTGGCAGCCACGAAAGTAATTAGAACCATAAGAAAATATTTGGTACAAAATTGGATTATAATTCCTTCATGATAGGATCCAACATTGCTTCTATACTCTCAGATGGTTATAGTTGATAGCTGTGTCTACCTAGTGCTGGCAAGTTTGTGTAATATCCCTCGAAGTCAATCAATCAATGTACACACACTCATTAGGTAATCATAGGAATCGATACATGTAAGATGCATCCAAGATGGATACGCCAATATGGTCTGGAAATGGCACTTACTAAGCTTCGAAAAATTCGATCACTACTAGTCTAGAGATATATTTTTTCTTTGTTTTGATAGATTTGAGGTGTCCATTGGCATCCATATTGGGATATTTTATGAATAACGACTCAATGACTCTTAAGATAGCCTTACTGGAGTTTTTGGAGAGGCAATAATACCTCAAACTAAAAACCTCAACTATTTGATCTTTAGCCACCGCGGTGAATAATTGAATTACTGACCTTTACGATTGACATTGCTGCCATATTACTCCTATCTTGGATGGCATCTTTCAGATATCAACAGTTATATGTTATTAATTTAAATTGCTACTTAATCCCTTATAGTGGATATACACAAACATGGCAGCTCTTGCTTATAGTAGTAAAGAATTTTGCCATTTGGAGCCATCTTGAGGTTTTATTGATTGATCGATTATTAAATTTCTGAAAGCCTATTCATAATGGTTTCAATAATATTGATTGCTAACTCATTGCCCATATATACCAGTTACCATTCTACGGGTCAAAAGTAGATAAATAATCAGATGCTTTGTTTTGGTATCAAGCGGCCATATTGGAATCTCTTAATAGGTGATTATGAATGGTATTTTCATTGGCACAATTGTTGTTTGACTAGACAGATGTGCCACAAAAATTACAACTATGCAAATTAACATATGACTTTTAAGTGTTTTGGGGCCATTTCAATTTTCCGCGTTTCTTCGAAAATGCTCAGGTTTTTGTCTGGCATCCATCGAATTTCAAATTCAGCAGGAAAAATTGGTCTATAAACTTTGAAACACATTATATAACCAGGTCACAACTGTCCTGTAGCCTGGCATAATATTCTTCACAAGCTTGTGTTTCTCATCTCTAGTTTTCATTTTTCAAACAATTCTGTGTTGTCCGGCCAGACACACTCTCAAGCAATTTTTATGAATCGCTTTCCCCGCTTTCCTCTATGTTTTACATTGAAATACACAAATCCAAATCGAATCCAATGACCTGTTTTCTCTTTTAAGACATTTCTGTAGCGAATACAAGCAAGAAATCTATTGAGTGTCTACTCTATAGATTACTATTAATGACACAAATATTTGGATGGGTGCCTCAAAGCGCGTGTGCACTTTAAAGGGCAAAGTATGGTCATTTTAAACAGGGTAAAAGATGTATTAAAGACACAGTTAACGTTGGATTAAAATTCTTAAATAAGGCTAATATGAACTTAATTATTGTTGTTATGTCGGTATGGAAGATGGCCTGCACAGGCTTTTCTAGACCAGCACAGAATATTTTTTCACACCATTTCTACATATATGCAATATAGCTATATTTGTTCCTACTAGAAATTTGATGAAAGGCGCCATTCATACTGATTACAATTTCTTTGCACAGCAATAAACATGGTTTTTTCGCTCTTTTTCATCACTTTTATAAAGTTGATTATCATTTTTGGCTGAGTGTTATTTAATTACACTTCGTAAGAATAAAGTATAGTGAAAATGTTCGTGGATTATTAACGTGATCACAGGAACTACAACGCATACAAAATTAATGGCCAAAAGACAATTTTTGCATCTTACCGATACGCTGGCTGAAGCTGTCAAACAGACGAAATGGTCACCCATTCAAAACGTATTGAATGCACAAGGAATCAGAACTCAAATTTTGCCTTGGGAGGCACCGACCTACGATGATCTGACAAGAGCAAAGTAAACTGTATCATGTATCCAGCGGTTCACGCTACATTTTTGTCCATCATGAATGTTTAGGTCAAAATGTCGTGGAAACCTGTGAGCAAGGTGACTTCATGTTATTGTTTGCAGACGGGGAACAGTGCACAAATGGCGACAATAACAACCCACTTCAATACGTGATCAGTTTAACAGCGCTGCAACGACTGATCAATGACACCATAAAATTTCAATTTCAGAATGAAGTCAGTGGTTCATTCGCTAGATTGCTGAAGACTTTGTCCACGCCGAAACGTTTTGCAAACTGTTTCCGTCCGTTAGGATTTTTACTTAGTCGACAGGCGGATAAATATCCACTCCTCACCATTCAGATTGGTGGCAAGGGTTACATAGATAATTCGTCGGAAGATAATCTGAGCAATGGAAAACGCGGCTGTTTGGTAAGGTTTGCAGTTGGCATGAGGGAATTGGAACAATCATCAGCCACAGACGGAGATCACGTATATTTTCCATTTCCTATGTTGGTTTCTTCCGCCGATGACAGGCACTCCACACAGGCAGAATTCTGCAGATTTATTGACTATGAAGACGGAGAGATGAAACCAGCAACTTGGGGTCACTTTTGTTCGATTACCCCAAGTCTGAAACTGGTAAAAGAGCCTGCATGAATATTAACATGCAGAGGAAACCGAATATTTTATACCTATGACAATTTGCTGAGAATTCTTGATTTTAATAGCTATAAAGCAGGCAATAGAAGAGTAAAAATGACTGCCCGGAATGTAGATTTTTCCATGTGCAATCAAAGTTTACGCACTAGAGATTTTCCTGTGTACACGAAATGTATAACGGTGATGTATAGGCAGGATGGTTTGGCTCCGGTCCAAGTTACATCTATGACAATATCTCATCTTCACATGCCTAGCATGGATCCATTGAGAAAACGGAAGGTGACATTACGAATTACAGGTCCGATGCTGTGAAATTAGTCCTAACTTACGTCAAATCTAAGGACTACGGTTGTTTCAAAAAGTAACATCTCCAGCAATCTTAGGTGAAGCACTTATTGTAGCAAGCAAAATCAACAACTTCTCCACACTAATTTTTTTGAGTGAAAGAGTTGCACAAGCCACTTCAGATTCCGAAGTCGTAGTGAAATTGAAATGGGCAATATCTTTTCATCTCGCCTATCTCACGCAAATTTTGGACTGTAGAATTTGCGAACAATTTCAACGCATAAGTGTGGTTGCTTATCTCAATCTCATTGACGTAGCTGATTGGGAGACCTGGTTTAAAAGCGAAAAACATATTGGTCACGATGTCTTTCCGGGGCGTACAACAAACCGACACTCTAGAAGTATATACAATCTTGCCGAGTACAACATCTTGCACATTGTGCTGGAATGTGCACTGGGGTTTGGGGAGCTCCTTGAACTCCTTGAATTATGCACAAGAAAATGTCCAAAATACCAGTTAATTCTGACCATGCATTTTGACGTGCAAATGTTTATATCACAGTGCCCCAAAGGCCGCTGTGTTGTAATTACTGTCCGTTTATGGGCAGAAAATACAAAATTACAAATTTCTTCCAGAGTAGATAGAATTTGTGCGTAAGATTAGGCACACATACTATACTTAGGCCAGTGGTTCAGACAATACACAAATCGTTGGGGGGACGAGGCTGTGGATCATGAAATGCCCCTTTAATTAATAGTCATGGAGACTTGTCATTTACTATTTCGATCAAGTTTTAATCAACTGTCTTGGGCGATACCGCATTACTTACGATACCGTGTGGATGGCAAATAACATTAATTGATTACATCATGTCATGTCTTCCTTCTTTTACAAGCGACCAAAGAATGTATATATCATGTATCATTGCCCAGCTTAGCATGTTGGTGTTCCATCAAATTAGCCAACACCAGAAGCAGAAAAGCAGCTTGGTGAAATAATACAAGCCTTTGATAGCAATTATAGAGACAAAACAAATGAAGATGCTGAATGCTTTAAGCTCTTTTCACGCACACAACGACGAGGAGAGAGTCTGAGACCCACATCAAACAGTTGAAGATGGCAATATCATTACATGATTACATTACATCACAAATTTAGCATGTTGTCTGCTAATGATAAACAGCATACAATTACTAGTCGACCATATCCAGAAAATTACCAATTCTCATAGTGCATTTGGTAATTCTATAAAGAAATATGAAGCAATGGTCTACTAGGCATCGATTGTGCTTTAGAAAGCACGAGTATATCATGCGGTGGCAATTTGCTGACCACTGACGACCTTTGACCCCAAGCTATGAACGGCACATACGGGCCTTAGGGTAGTGTTTCTTTTGACCAAGTCTAGTGATTATAGGAATTTATAGATTGAAGGAATTTATAGATTTTCAAAGAATGCCCCTTTAATCTGTATACACTTCATAGGCGCCTTGGGTCAGTGGTTCTTCTGACAACATCTGGTGGTCATAGCATTTATTCTGTGTCAGAAGAAGAATTTTATAGAGTTCCGACGAATGCCCCTTTAATCGGCCCACGTGACCTTTGGACACGAATCTGTTGTGTACACCACCAAAGGACCGGAGCAAATGGTTTCTTCTGACAAACATCTGGTTGACCACAGCCACGATGTTGCAAGAAGAGAATTTTGATAGAGTTCCGACGAATGGCCCTTTAATCGTCCCACATGACCTTTACCCCCAATCGTATACACTCCATAGGCGCCTTGGGTCAATAGTTTTTGGTTCTTCTGACAACATCGGGTGGGTATAGCGTTTATTCTGTGGCAGAAGGATTTTATTAGAGTTCCGACGAATGCCCCTTTAATCGACCCACATGACCTTGACCCCAATCTGTCTACCCCTAATAGTCGCCTGGGTCAGTGGTTTTGCAGTCCCAAATTTGGCTGCCAATCGGACAAAGTATTGGTTTCTATAGCATTTGAGCCAAGGTACAAGAAAGAAAGAACTAGAGCAATTGTGCTAGAAGAGCACGGAACCTAGCCGTGGGGATACATTGCCTTAACCCCATGCGAGCACAATTTTGTTTAGAGTCGAAGCTGCTTCATATGCATGGGTAACGTGATCATACAACGTGGCATATAGCAAATATGATTTTGAAACATTGTCACATAGACCGGGGAAGTTCCCTTGTAATGACCTTTGACCCCATGGTGAAACACAACTTTGTGTTGGAAGGGTCTGAAGCAGGCGGCTTCGGATGCATGAGTAACGGACCATGGGTACCTTGCATATAACAGATAAAATTTTGAATCTTTGACCCCCATAGTGCGGACCACCTTTGGTGAAGGGTCTCAAGCTACTTCATATGCATGAGTCCAACGTGGACATTGAGTACCTGGCAAATGGCCAGATAGGAATTTGAAGATTTTTCACATTAAGACAAGGCCTCTGGAGTTCCCGGTGATTTTCTTTAGAATGGGCACGAACACGCGTATTTTTGCCGATACAACAATAAAACGAACGAGCAGGCGGACCGGTTTTTTCGCATTACCGACGGTCAAGTTCCATACTAAAGACAATATTTAAAACTGTGTAATACGACTGTGCTAACTACGTCACAATCGTCATAGCAATACGAACATTGCTAGAGGCCAATGCTATTGTAGAAGCCCATTTGAAAATCTGCAAATAAACTCCGTGCCCGATCTATGCGAACGATAAACTTTCTGCATTAACCACATGTATGATGATGTATGTTTCTGGGATATAAAAGGATCATTTTATTCATTCGAGGGGCCCCTGGAGAAAATCAAACGTGAAGAAGGGAAAGTGTTTTTCCGTGCCGTAAGTTTCAGTTGTATTGGGCTTGGCGGTAAAACATCCAAGCGTCCAACAGTGAGCTCGCCGATTCAAGATGGCCCCGCTCCCGACCGACCTCTAGCCTTTTATTACTCCCCACCTCTGTGATTAAGACCAGACCAGAAGTTCCCCTTTAAGGACCTTTGACCCCCATATTGAGCACACCTCTGGTGAAGGGTCTCAAGCTATTATATGCATGAGTCACGTAGACCATGGTTACATGCAAATGGCAGATATGAATTGTTGAAGTTTTTCACATTAAGACCATAAGTTCCCCTTTAATGACTTTGATCCCCACATATTGAGCACACCTTTGGTGAAGGGTCTCAAGCTCTTCCATATGCATGAGTCCCGTGGACAGGCTACTTTTGCATAGCGCAAATATGAATTTCTTGAATTCAGACCGGGAAGTGTCCCCTTTAATGAACCCCTTACTGGACCTTTCGATCAAAATTCTGTCTTGGGTCAGCGGTTCTTCTGAACAAGATTTGTGGAACAAGAAGGAATTATAGAGTTCCGACGAATGCCCGTTTAATCGGGGGTCCACATGACCTTTTTGACCCCAATCTGTTTACACCCCATAGGGGGCTTGGGTCAATTGTTTCTTCTGACAACAATCGGTGATCATAGCACTTATTCCTAGTGGCAGAAGAAGGCTTTTATAGAGTGCCGATGAATGCCACTTTAATCAGCCCACGTGACCTTTGACCCCAATCTGTGGTAACCTAGAGGGGCCTTGGTTGCATTTGTTCTTCTGACCAATTTTCGTGGCACATCGGATAAACCGTTTGGCACTAGTAGCATTTTTGAAAGTTACACCGGAAGTGGGTGTGACAAGATTGAGGAGAAAGAAATTCGCACGAACAAGACCTGCCCATTGCTTCGCACACAGCTAGGTAACTAGAAGAACTCTCTAATTACAAGACCTAGCCGTGCTCCGCACACGGCTAGTAATGAACCTGGGGCCAGTTTGTAATACGATTCTTTGGTACGAAAACCTGTGGCTAGTTGTATATGGGGCGCAGTTGGTCACCTGGGGCTAGTTGGTTACCAGAACTAAGGGCGGTTTGTACTTGGGCCATTTTTGAAACGAAGAGGGCTGGGCGCGCCGGTAGCGGGATTGGTACCGGAATGCTGCATGTTAAAATTGAAGGGGTTAAGAGATTGCCCCTAGTTTGACCCCTGAAATGACTTTGGATTCAAAATCTGCTGCCACCAAATATTGGCCTTGGGTCCCGCGGTTCTTCCTGACCAGGTCCTAGTGATTTATAGCAATTGGTTGTGGTAGAAACAGCAAAAATTAGGGTAAGAGCGACTGCCCTGTAATGACCCCTAGTTGACCTTTGACCCCAATCGGTGAACACCCTGTATGGCACTGGGTCACTGTGTTACTCTGATGAAGTCTGGTTCAGATCAATCCAAAACTTGTCACACTATTAGCATTTTGAAATATTAAGAGGGGTTAGAGAGACTTGCCCCTTTTTTTGGCCCCCTAAACGATTTTGGATTCCAATCTGTGAACAAAGCCATATGGCCATGCATCTGGCAATCACTTGACGAATGGCATCGAAGCAATGCGAACAGTGGGAAGCAGTAGGGAAAAGGTGTTACCAGCGACCATGACCGCTATTGACCCTACGTGACCCCTATAGTCAAACTTTGTACACCCTATATGAACCTTGGGTAGGGGGTCCTTGTGGCCAATTCTCGATGCTATCTGACAAAGCGTCTGACTCTAGTAGCATTTTGAAGCAAGGTAAAAACAAAGAAAGAAAGAAATCGAGAGAAGACAATATATCATGCGGCTGCACCGCATGATATAAATAGCTGAAAACTTGAAGGGTATTACAGAGTCATATCAACTTTTGAAGAACACTGTTGATTCTCTTACAATCATCTCGGAAATTTAAGTAAACAATGTAAACAGCTTCATCATCCAGCACGAATTTACCAATTGTGGTCTTGCAAAACACCGAAAGAGAAAATTTACCTCTACCACCAGCATCTACAGCTCTGCCACTATCATATACAGCTCAGTCACTATAGTGAGAATGCTGGCATAGTCTTGACCCAGAGAACAAATTATGACTTGTAAAGTGGCAGTCTCAATTTATGTGCATGTTCATTGTTGTTTCTTGTTACTTGTGAGGCACTTCTTTCCTGCCATTAAAGAGGCAGAGCTACACTGGGCAGCCAATTCTAAGTGCTCTACATCTAGGAGAAGTTTGAACCAAAACCAACAGTTCTTGATTGCCATTCTGATCCTCCCATCGAGCAAGATTTTGATACCACAATAAAATTTTTCACAGCGTGATTTAAAAATGTGGTAAACATAGCCAAGTGATGTACACGCATGATTACTCAGACATAGCAAACTGGTACATGCACAGCATCGTTAGAAGGAACAGAGCTAGGATTGGAAATGTTACGAACAAAATACCCAGATGGATGTCAGCTGAAACCTGCAAAGGTGAAGGATTTGAAACGGCTGATGCCATTCATCCCAGACACTTTTAAAGTCGACTACCACCATCACAGGTGATGCCACAACTACTCAAGCACAACAGCCATGTAACACAGACACGCCCCTGGCAACCCCAACCATTGAAGTCAGGTATTAAACGATCCAGACAGAAAGACAATGATGAATACGAGGTTGAGAAAATCCTAGACAAGCGAAAGAGGAGGAAGAGATTTGAGTTTTTGATTAAATGGCTTAATTATCCAGAAGTGGATATAAATTGTGATGAAAACATGTTTGATGTTAAAAAAAAGAGGACTTGATCCTCTCAAAATAACTTGTAAAGTAGCAGTCTCAATTTATGTGTGTGTTCATTGTTGTTTTTTGCTACTTGCAGATATTGTGGGGCACTTCTTTCCTGCCATTAAAGAGGCAGAGCTACACTGGGCTGCCAATTCTAAGTGCTCTACATCTAGGAGAAGCTTCAAACCAAAACCAACAGTTAGTTAGTCCACTGTTACATACAGTAACAGCTCTAACTCCTAACTTGTAAAGTGGCAATCTCAATTTATGTGTGTGTTTAATGGTTTTTTGCTACTTGCAGATATTGTGAGGCACTTCTTTCCTGCCATTAAAGAGACAGAGCTACACTGGGCTGCCAATTCTAAGTGCTCTACATCTAGGAGAAGCTTGAAACCAAAACCAACAGTTAGTTAGTCCACTGTAATACAGTAACAGCTCTAACTCCTAACTTGTAAAGTGGCAATCTCAATTTATGTGTGTTCATTGTTTTTTGCTACTTGCAGATATTGTGAGGCACTTCTTTCCTGCCATTAAAGAGGCAGAGCTACACCGGGCTGCCAATTTTAAGTGCTCTACATCTAGAGACGGGCACGTGTGGTCCAGTGGATTGAGCGCTCGTCCCGCAATCCAAAGGTCGTGGGTTCGAGTCCCATTGCGGCCAACGTGTTGTGCCCTTGAGTAAGGCACTTTACCTTAATTACTCCTCTCCACCCAGGTGTATAAATGGGTACCGGCATTATTCAATGTCGGGAAGGTAACAGACTCGCTGTATAGGAGGTGTAGCGAGCCCCCTACAGCAACGTTATATGGTGGAGTCTGGCCCAATCGCTTCGAAAGAGAGATGGGCACTCCGTTCCTGTATACAGGTCCGGCCCCTTTACCTTTTTTACTTTCTATTTTGGAGAAATTATTTGTGGATTTCCTTTTTTTTTTCCTTTAGGTGTAAGATTAAAATGTAATAAAAACCTGTATGAAAATGGGTTTGCTGAGAAAATTGAAATCATAAAAGAAGTGATTACTGTAAATACCCATTGTGCTCAGGGGTGGATGTAGCTTGGGCTGTTCCAACTGCAACACATCACTTAGCAATTCAAAACTCGCATTATTTGCAGCTCCAATTACTACATTTATGTGTGCTAATTTGTGAGAAGTGTAGTTAAAGTAATAATTGGCCATTTCATCCCCAAAACTTTAGAACACCAAAATTCAACAGAATTTATTTTTCAATAAATGAAACTTATTATGTTTTTTTAGGTTAAAGTGGTTTTCCATTATAATAATTTGGACTTTGTCAAAGTGTACAAGTGACATGCAAGAAATATGACACAATTCACAGCACCAACAATGCTGGTGTATAATGCCATTGTGATGGACAAAAAGGGCTTCCTCTATTTTTCAAGCAAAGTGAAACAGGCTCATTGCACTCTATGCACTTTATTCTGTTTACCAGTGTGGTATGACAGAATATAGTGAATTCATGTAAACATAGAATGCACTGAGCCTTGTTTCTGAGCCTGATTTGCAAAGTACAGTAAGCCAAGAACTTGTTGGTTGCTTTTGAATTTTCTCACCAACCCAATGTTCTATTTTCATGTTTTATTTAAAATGTGTCAAAATCTCAAGGTGCAGGTTTTGAGAATAACAATCAAGAGATAGACTGTAGGGTGCATCAAATACCCATTACCTCAATTTTTCTTCTACCTAGTCTTAAAGGTCCCAGGAAATGCAAATAGAATTGCTGTGGTTTGTGTCAAGTCTACATTTACAAGGAGGGGCAAGAAAGCATTCAATATTTGGGTTGGTGATGACATCATTAGTGAAACTATTGATTTCTCAGAGAGTAATAGAAAATTTCAGGTGACCGGTGTGAATCTATTCATGACACTGACTGAAAATCAATAGTTTCACTAATGATGTCACTGGTAGTGTATTCTTTATTCTGGCCCTGTTTATTGGAATGGAATGTTCCGTAAAGATTTGGAATAGGTTTATCATCTCATTTCCTGGGACTTTTAAAGTGTGCCACTTGTCAATATAAGAACCTACATCAAATTAAAATTCATTCAAAATTTAAGTGATTTACCCAAAAGAATCCAGATATTCGAGATATATACAGGAATAGCTTAAAAGTGAAGGATAAGTCTGTAGAATTCTCTTAGGTTATTTTTTGCAACTGTAACATTGACAGAACAGGATGAAAACAGCAGTGCTCAAAGATAGGAATCTTTGTTCGATTACATGTTGCAGTAAGTGTCCATACGGACAATAATGACTAAAATACTTGACTTTGTCCTTATTGCTTTCAGTCTTTGTATTTTTAGGGTATGTTTGGATACTTGCTACAGACATTTACAAATCTGGAAGCAACACAAACTCCTTTACATATGTCACATCAGAACAGCTAGCTATGCATTCCATCTTTAAATATCTCAGGGTTTCTTAGAAAAAATCAGGCCCGTATGCAAGGGGGGGGCAGTTGCACCCCCAAATTCCACAAAAGCCGCCAAAGTTACACTTTTGGTGATGAGTTGTTCAACAAGTCCAATAAAGAACCATTTTAGGGGGGTTTAAGTCCACTTTTTCAAAGTCCCGCACCCCCGAAAATAAATCCTGTGTACAGCCCTGGAAAAATAGACTTTTGCTCTATTATGTATTTAACTCATACAAAACTGTTTCATATATTATTACATTGTATACTAAATATCTTTATGTTTTTACTCTTGTTTAGAAAAAATGGTGCTTAACATTTGTAACAGACGATCCAGACAGAAAGACAATGATGAGTACGAGGTTGAGAAGATCCTAGACAAGCGAAAGAGGAGGAATAGATTTGAGTTTTTGATTAAATGGCTTAATCATCCACCTGAGCTTAATAGCCGGGAGCCAAGAAGCCACTTCAATGTCCAGTTGACCAAAGACACTGATGCTAAGCACTTGAACTGTATGAAATGTGGTAATGGTCCATACGAGATTGAGGAACAGCAATAAACATGTTTTGATATTAGGCTAAAAAATATATGGATCCAGATTTAGATTATATTATGGATGATGGAGAATATTAATAAAAATAATACCGAACATCATTAGTGAACACACAAGACTACTCTAATGTTGGGTTAATGGTTATATCGGACACAGAGTGTATAACTTTGATTTGGAAGACAGTAATATCATGGACAATATGAATACTAATGTTGAGGGTTTGGGACATGGGTAAACTACAACGGAAACAAAAAAAACAGCAATAATGGTAATTCAATGACAGCATTACCGTGCATTGGGAAGAGGTTCCATGATGCAGGATTGCAGGATATCCCCATTGAGTCCGGTGTTACAGCTCCATAATGTTCTGTGACAGGTGTGATTTAGTGAACAAGTACAAGGCAAACTGTACCAGACCATGGTCAAAGAGTATGATGTCTTCATTGAAGCAGGGAAGAAGAATGATGTAACTTTTGCTTTCTGGTACTCATACTAAGACATGGTGGAAAACATTCTGTTTACAAGACACAAGAGAAGGAGCCAAGAAATGGCACCTGGCTGTAGTGAGAGCTTTACTGCCTTGGATGTTTGCATATGATAGGTCAAATTACTCCAGGTACCTAGAGTAATTTGACCTATTAAATGCTGCCCAAACTCAGCTGAACAAGCTGGATCATCACCAAAACCATCTACAGTGCTGCCACCAGCAGCATCTGCAGCTCAGCAACCAGCAGCATCTGCAAAATGTGCACCAGTAACAACTGCAACTCTGCCACAAGAAGCACTTAATGCAACTCAGCCACAAGAAACAGGTGTATCTCTTAGTTCCACTGCACAGACAACACCTAACTCTCCCAGCACAGCCACAACATGTACAGTAACAGCTCCAACTCCTACATATCCAGGGATTCCAATACCAGCCATTGCAGGTGATGCCACAACTACTCAAGCACAACAGCCATGTAACACAGACACACCCCAACCCGAACCATTGAAGTCAGGTATTAAACGATCCAGACAGAAAGACAATGATGAGCACGAGGTTGAGAAAATCCTAGACAAGCGAAAGAGGAAGAGATTTGAGTTTTTGAATAAATGGATTAATTATCCAGGAGTGGATATCAATTGTGATGAAAACATGATTGATGTTAAAAAAATGAGGACTTGATCCTCTCAAAATAACTTGTAAAGTGGCAGTCTCAATTTATGTGTGTTCATTGTTGATTTTTGCTACTTGAAGATATTGTGAGGCACTTCTTTCCTGCCATTAAAGAGACAGAGCTACACCGGGTTGCCAATTCTAAGTGCTCTACATCTAGGAGAAGCTTGAAACCAAAGCCAACAGTTCTTGATTGCCATTCTGATCCTCCCATCGAGTAAGATTTTGATACCACAATAAAATTGTTAACAGCGTGATTTAAGAATGAAACAGGTGTATCTCTTAGTTCCACTGCACAGACACAACATGTACAGTAACAGCTCTAACTCCTACATATCCAGGGATTCCAATACCAGCCATTGCAGGTGATGCCACAACTACTCAAGCACAACAGCCATGTAACACAGACACACCCCAACCCCAACCATTGAAGTCAGATATTAAACGATCCAGACAGAAAGACAATGATGAGCACGAGGTTGAGAAAATCCTAGACAAGCAAAAGAGGAGGAAGAGATTTGAGTTTTTGATTAAATGGCTTAATTATCCAGGAGTGGATATAAATTGTGATGAAAACATGTTTGATGTTAAAAAAAATGAGGACTTGATCCTCTCAAAATACTTGTAAAGTAGCAGTCTGAATTTATGTGTGTGTTCATTGTTGTTTTTTGCTACTTGCAGATATTGTGAGGCACTTGTTTCCTGCCATTAAAGAGGCAGAGCTACACCGGGCAACAAATTCTAAGTGCTTTACATCTAGGAGAAGATTGAAACCAAAACCAACAGTTAGTTCTTGATTGCCATTCTGATCCTCCCATCGAGTAAGATTTTGATACCACAATAACATTTTTCACAGTGCGATTTAAAAATGAAACAGGTGTATCTCTTAGTTCCACTGCACAGACAACACCCAACTCTTCCAGCACAGCCACAACAGGTACAGTAACAGCTCTAACTCCTACACATCCAGCAATTCCAATACCAGCCATTGCAGGTAATTCCACAACTACTCAAAGCACAACAGCCATGTAACACAGACAAACCCCAACCATTGAAGTCAAGTATTAAACGATCCAGACAGAAAGACAATGATGAAGACGAGGTTGAGAAAATCCTAGACAAGCGAAAGAGGAGGAATAGATTTGAGTTTTTGATTAAATGGCTTAATTATCTGCCTGAGCTTAATACCTGGGAGCCCAGAAGCCACATCAATGTCCAGTTGACCAAAGACTTTGATGCTAAGCACTTGAACTGTATGAAATGTGGTAATGGTCCACATACTCTGAGGAACAGCAATAAACATGTTTCGCTATTAGTTTAAAAACATGCCTGTTTCCATTAGGAAATATGAATAATGCATTTTTTTCCATAAACCCAAGTTCAACCAAAACTAAAAGTGAAAATGAAATATCATGAAATTCAATGAAAAGAGCTTTCCCTGTGTTAACTTAAAGGGGGAATTTACTGAGAAACTCAGTGAAAATTAGTGACAAGTCCTAAAATGCAAATAATAATACACTAACAGCTCTGCCACCAACAACTACAACTCGGCCACTAGTAACATGTACAGCTCTGCCACCAACATCATCTACAGTTCTGCCACCAGCAGTAATAGCTACAGCACAGCAACTAGCAGCATCTGCAAAATGGATAAGTCTAAAATTGATGCACAAATGGCAAAGACCCTATAAAATAATAGAAGGGATTTCCGATATATTATATCGTATAGAAGCTTGATGTGCAAAATAAGTCACTGGTAGTACACACTGATAACTAAAAAAATACCGCCAACCAGACTGGAACCCAGAGAATGTGCAGACAAATATGTGTCCAGAGACGTATGGCCTGAACTAAAGTCAAAATGGTTACCAAACAAGACTCACAAGTCTACCCATAGGCATATGTAATGTATATTATAGATCAGGAATGTGTGTGAGCAAAGCCATCTATGTGTAACCAACAATTTTATAAGCTTGATTAAAAACTATTAAAATGTTTATATAAAATCCAATTTGAATATTATTGTTTATAAAACAACACTGATGAATGTCTAGAAAAAATTTGTACACAAAGTCCAAATATAACTTTTATCTTCTTGTCAGGTGTTGTGAATTTTCACAATTTGAAATGTGAAAAATTAGGCTCAAAATTATTCACAACCAACTTTAATCAAAACTAAGGGAAATCCGATGATTTCTGGCACACTGGCTGCATCGTTCGGGTATGGGGGTGATCGCATGGAGACGCTCATTTCATGCCCATTAACAGGGCTTTGTAGGAGGAGCTGTTGGAATGAATCCGGTGGTCCAATTTTAAATAGGCTAATTTAATTCATCCTCTTTAATTGAAACAACATCTAACAATATATAAGTCACAAAGTTATAAATAAAAATGTGGCTTGAAAATTAAGCCTAAATAAAGTCCCAAGCAAGATATCAATAAAGGAGTTGACAGTCCTTTAATAGAGGATTTAAAAATCCGATTTCTTCAAGATGGACAGACACAAGTGCATACTATGCGAGGAACCACCATTCAACAAAAAATGGAAATTGCACCGCCACCAGACGTTGACCCACAGCCTGAAAGACGTCCCCAAAGAATCCAGTGGACTTTCCAGCACTCAGCAGTTCTACACCTGCTCACAGTGTATGGGTAGACTGCCCTCCAAATCGAGAATGAGAGAACACCTTCTCACTACCCACAGCATAGGTGCGACACCTTCCCCTAAGCCCCTGTCAGCTCCCACATCAGCGACTACCATGACTACAAATGCACGTCCACCACCCCCTCCACCAGCAACAGGAAGACAAACTACAAACCTGACTAACATCCAGCGCCAAACACCTTTCCTGACTACTGCCATGCCCCGCAAGAGGAAGGCCCCTTCTACACCACCCAAGAAGCAGGTCCAGGTACCACTCCCTTCAATTGCCTTCATCATAACCAAAACAGCAACTGTGAAGAGGGCAAAGACCGACCATACACACCATTCCACCAGTGTCTGCAAAACCAAGCCTCCCGTTGCAAGCAAACCGACATCCAAGGGCACAAGGAAAATTAAGAAGAGCGCTGCTGATAAGAGCAAGGACGTGGAAATCCCAGTAGCAGTCACCATCAAGTTGATGCTACGCCTGGGTGAAGGTGACCACGTGGATGTCAGGCTCCAAGCCTGCATGCTATCACAACGAAGGCTGTGGGTTTGAATGGGTCGAATTTCCCTCAGGCACCAGGTTCGGCCAAACCAGGAGGTGAAGGCTACCCTCTGGGGCAGTGTAGGCAACTGATACTCCATTTGCCACCCCTCAGAAGCATGTCCCCTCATGTGTGTTGCCCCCAAAAAGTTGTTAAGAATAAGCAAGGCACACCATGATTATTGTAATGGACATCCTTGTGAGACCCAGCACCAGGTGTATATCTTCACTACCTGGGATATTTTCATTTTTTTACACCTGTTTGAATTTTATAATTTTATAGTGTTGATTCGGATGAGCTCGCCCGAACAACACACCCTCCTCAATGTGTCCAGGTCACGCTAAATTGTGATATTGTATTACTATTATTATGTTTTATACTCAAACGTTGAGTTAGTTCGAACTTCCATTTTGGCACGGAAAGTCACTAAAACTCCCTGGCCCCAAATCTACGTCCAAATTAATTGCAAACCGATTATTTTTTCGTAAAAACCACTCTAGAATAAGTTTGTTGCTTAGGATGCCATTTTTGTTGTTAGGCTAGCGTGTTAAATTTCTTTAAATTTGTTTCGGACATTTCCCTAAAATGCACACTATCTGCGGTGCCAGGCCCATCAGTTGCTAGATTATGCCCAGTTCAAGTACAAATTTAAAAGCTCTTAAAAATTGCCTTTGTTGTCAAATTTCATAGACTTTCAGATATTTTAAACGTCATTATCAGATCAATTTATAAATGTATGTTTAATAAAAGCAGGGCTTTTTTCAAAGGTCTAGGACCAAGTTTTGCCAATCTCAAATTACCCCATGAGGTTTAAATATTCCAGTGGTAAAACCACGCACGCGCTCTGCCATGCCTAGAAAACTTTTAATAACAATTTCATAACTTTTTAAGAATCATTCTGGGTATAAACCTCAAGGCGTACAGACCTGTTTTGCCGACCTGTGTAGTTGCCAGATTGCTTGAATTTGATCAGTCCCTTCAAGGCTCACTATAATATTTATTCTCTCTGAATTTGATCTGCATTGTTAGATATGGGTTTAAACACTCTTCTTGTGTGATGAAAAAAATTGTAATTTAAACAATTCTTCAAATATTTTGCTTGTTTTGGGGCAGGTTTTCCCTCTACTTAGCTTTTTGAGGCACCAGTTCCTCACTCCTCTCCTTTTAATATTGATGAGTGATGGGTGCCTGGATCATTTTTAGTATAATTTTCATTTCAGAAATAGTTACGATTCTCCATGCTATTTCTATATATTCATTTTTATTTTTTATTTTATTCTAATTTTAATATACACATATTACCGTAACCACTCAGGTATAAGCCCACCTTCGGGTATACATACTCTCACACACGGACCTGCTTACCACACCCACCGCTATCCACAATCGCACAACCACCCACCCACACACCCATACACACACACATCCACACCCATCCACCCACACAACCACATAATATATTATTAGAAATATTTAATTGTTTTATATTTCAGATTCCACCAGAAGGAAATCAGCATTTACTTGCAATATTCGTTCCTCCAAGCCATACACGCCTAGAAAAATTCAGATGAAAAAAAGACTGGAATTTGTCTCTCAAAGTAAACATGAAATGCAAAACAACAATGATAAAGTAAAACTGTTGAGGTCACAAATCAACTTGCCAACGATATATCAGATTAAGTGCTTAAATCAGGATATTAAACACAAGAAACTGACAATTGCAAAGCACCTTGCTGAAATTGGAAAGCTGAAGTCCAAACTCAACAGCACAGAACAGGGAAAAGAACTGAATGAACTGTAAAAGAAAAATGTAAGACGACAGCACAAGCGTACATAAAAGGGTTGACAAAGAAACATGATCAAACTGTACAAGAAATTGAAAATAAGGTTGCAGGTAAAGGAAAAGAAAGGTGTAATTGAGGTTTTAGAATTTGAAAACTTGTCATTTAAAGATAAACTAGAATCTGATAATAGTAGTTCAGAATTGCAGAAAGACGGCAAAACTTATCCAGTCGATGTAAGAATGTTTGTCTACGACTCTGTAGTAAATAATGTACCAACAAAAAATATCCGAACATTGCTTCAAAAGTTTGCCAAAAGGACAGGCATTGGACTTGAACAAGTACCCCATCGTAATACTGTTGAGATGATGGCTAGGGAACTCGGAGTCATTTCTGACATATTGACGGCGGAAGTTCTCATGGAAAAGGACAACTTAACCATAGCATTTGATGCCACTACCCAAGAGGGAATGCACGTTAACAGCGTTCACATTACTACTAAAGATGAACGCTATGTCCTTGCAGTGGATGAGTTACCCGGAGGGACAGCAGAAGACTACAAGATCCATCTGTGTGGTACCATAGATTCTTTAGCAGACACATACTGCAAGGTATATTCAACCAATTTTGACCACACAAAGGAACAAACTTTGTATTACGGAAAGTTGGAAAAAATGCTGAAAAAGCAGGTGGAACTTACCGTGTTGGCTACTGGGCTGAGAGTCGTATGAAGAGGATGCAGAAGACTATGATATATCTATGTATTCACTTGCAGCAGATTTAATTTGTGGTGACCTCACATTGGCATGAAGAAACAAAGACAGAATGATATTGGTAACTTTAGTTATGGTTCAAGATACATGTATTTATTGCGAAAAGTTGCGGTATTTTTTATGTAAAGTCAGTTGTTGATTAATTAATACTTACATTGTTAATTATTGATTAATTAACATTCTAATTCAACTGGTTCTATGCTTCAATATGCTTTTTTACCCCATTCAAATACATTAAAAAACAACAAAGTTACAGTTAAATTTGAAATGATATCTCATGAAAATTGGTCAATTCGGTCATACACTGTCCTATTCGTTTCTATGGGTTCTCGATGTCCAATTTTTGGCGGAATTTAAAAATCAATAATCCTCTGAAACTTCCTTAATATTTGGGCTATACATTAGTTCAGTTCATTTTAACTTATTTTATATGTTTTTTAATAATAAACAAATTTGGATCTTTTAACATGTTTGAAATTTTTTTGTCACGTACCCTATCTATAGCGTTATACAAAATGAGATAATGTGTTGAAAATGGGCCCAAACTGGGGAGTGAGAAAAGTGTTAAAATTAAATGACCTGATGTCCATCAAATATTAGTTTTAGTTTTGACATCCCTGAACAGGGGTCAAAAACAAGCAACTGCCCCAATTTGGCTGACAATTGGTTATTTTGGGGAAATTCCTCATAGGCACAGAAAATGGGGAAAGGCTAGTAAGAAGCACCCAAAAATAGTATGCTAGAGATGGTAATTCAGTGGAAATCCATAAAATATACATTAATGAACAACCCTAAGTCCATACTCAACATTGGTAACAGCATATTTGACATGCTTTCCAAAATGTGAAACCTTATCCAGTGCACATCAAAGGCTACTTTACTAAAGGCAACCATTCGCTATCCACGTTGCCATCAAAACACAAAAAATCTTTTGAAGGTTACTGTGAATAGACCGGTATTAGAATAATAAAGTCTATTTTGGTACACTCTCAGTCATTAATTGCTGTACAACATGTGTGCGATCTCTCACTGCTCGTGCACCACGCATTTGGCAACAGATGGTGCTCTGTTATGGCGGCATTCAAGCGTACTGGCAGCCTGTACATGGATTAATGCCCATAGACTATAGAATGACAGGCATAACAGATTTTATTACTTTTTTTACAACGACTGTGGATTTGTTGAACATGGAGCCATTGATGGCTATAAGGGGCTTATACCTTTCCTGAATTGCAACCACCAGGAATTCAGCACTGTTTTTTTCTCTAGTGGTTTTAGAGTATTTGGTCTCCCACCTTGTTGGCAATCTACGTATTTGAAAGCATGGGTTAAACAAGTCGGCTAAATTCCAAAAAGTGTGGGTTTAAAAATTTTCCCTGACAAAACTGCTATGTTTAGTCAAAAGCGTGGTATTAATAAAAGCGTGGGTTTACACTGTGCAAACCAAAGTGGGTTCGCGTATAAGTTGACTTGCATGCAATAAAATCATAATTTCCGAGTATTTCTTGAGAAATTCAAAGCACTGCCTTCAGACTGAAAATAAGTTATCGTACCATAAATAAAATATCATAACCAATAAACAGGGACATATTGACAAACATTATTTACTAGCCATGCCTATTTTGTAGACATGACTTTCTGGGTCAAGACAAAATGACAAATGAGAGTTCAAATGTGATCCGGGCGGCGGGTGGTAGAATTTTGAATGAAACAATACGTTTACATACGGTTCAGTTCAGAATATCATTTCACGGAAAAGTTCTGTGCACATTTAAGCATTATCCATGTTTCTGATGTCGGTACCCAAAATACGCTGCAGTCTGAGCCAGTCTGAGCCTTAGTGTACGTCCCAATACTAGAAATACGCTGTTGGGAGAGGTAGAGTAGCCAAATTCGACCACAATTTGATAGGTGTGTGTGTTGGTGACATTGGGAGGTGAACCGACAAAGGTGGGTTGCAACTTCTGCGTATAAAGGGTGTTTTTTATAAAAAGGGGAGGGGTTTCAAACACCACTGCCAACTATGCCCAAACAGAATAAGACCACAGAAAGAGGAAATGACACTATCATATAATTCATGAACAGCCAGTTTCGTGCCAATCAAGGCCAGTGTTAAAGCTGGCAGAATCTGTCCACAATCAAAGAATAGAATGTTTATGGAGAGATGTGATTCTCCAAAATATTGGACAAATACAAAGGAGGCAATGACCTCATCAGGACAATTCATGATCAACCGTTTAGTGCTAATGAGGCAGGGCTATAGCTGGCAAATCAGTTAATATAAAGAATAGGAATGTTATGGAGGAGATGTGTATTCTCAAAATATTGGACAAATACAAGGAGGCCAAAATGGACCCTCATCAGCCAATATGAACAGCCAGTTTAGTGCTACTCGAGGAAGTGCTATAGCTGGACAATCAGTCCATAATCAAAGAATTAGAACGTTTATGTGGAAGAAGCATGTGTATCCCAAAATATGAAACAAATACTAGCAGACCTTTTATTGTACATGGAAAGCTGTGGACGTTTTGAACCCAGACAACCCGGACACATGTTGCTCACTGCACTTAGTTTACACTCATAATAAACCGAGGCTTGCATAGTTCGGCAAGAGGGCACAATAACCAGGGGGTACGGGACAGAAACATTACCGCCACCAGATGACTTTGGTTTATGGTCTATGGGAAATAGCAAATGATTGCACCAAACACAAAACACTCCAATGGCAACTATTCAAAACATCACAAGGCCCCACTCGGACAGGAAATTGCTATTTCCAAAACTCTTAAAGAACATGCAATATGGACTACCACAAGGTTCTGTGATAGGCAAGAAATATTTCTTATATAATCTGCCACTGGGAGACCATATGCGCCAACCTCACTAAATTATCACTGCTACTACGCAGCAGCAAAACTAAGGAATAACCTTCCAGAATTTGGAAACCTTTCAAAATCTGTGACAAAGATTTAAAGAAACTATCAGTGATTTATCCAAAAGAAAGTCAAAATATTTGAAATTTGGCGGGAATAGCTTTAAAAGTGAAGGCTAAGCCTATGGCATTTTGCATAAGTTACTTTTTCCAAACAGAAAGAATGACAGAAAAGGAAGGAAAAAAAGGCAGTTTAAAAAATACGAATCTCCATTCATCAATACGGTTGTAATGTTAAAATAATGACTAAATATCTGATTTGTCCTTATTAGGGTGCTTCTGGTCCTATCATTTATAGGGTATGTTAGGATACCTATACTTGTTACAGACATTGCAAAAATCTGATTTTTGATGATTTTAGGCAATTTCTTGATTTAGAAATCCACTGATAGTGCATTTAAGATAACATTAAACACACCATTTGCATGCTTGGAAGTATAAGGTTTTAAACTGTTTAAACGCAAGTACATATTACATTTAGTATCATGTGACTTTGTCGTATTTATATATTTTTATAATCATGCCTTATGTATATTGCGGTGTGCAGAGTTGCGCCATGAGTGATATGATTGACGGACCTCGGGTACACAGTGACTATATAAAATTGGCCATTATTACTATTGTTATTATTCATTATTATACATTATGTAGGTGGTTTTATGGAGAAATGGGCCTAATTTCGTTTCCCTCTACGCCTTATTCACTCACCAGGGCATTAGGGCAAAATATTGTTTCCCCTAAAACGCCTGCCTTTTTATTGACTTTTATTCTGTTTTGTATAACAAAGGATATGAATTTAATTTATGCCAAAATTAATGTAAATTTTGAAGGCGGTCTCTGAGAGAAATTATTATTATTATTTATTATTACAGGCAATTTCAATAATCATATCATGTTTGGGACTTGGATGTCAACTCCTCACATGACATGTCAAAGGGTGCACCAATAACACTAAGATGAACGCCTAGCCACGAATTACAAATTTTTGTTATGGTACAAGAAAGAATTTTAGAAAAGACCTGGTTGACCTTTGACCACTGAATTATGATCCATTTTTACACTCAAATAGGACTTCCTAAGATACAATTTTTTAGTGCAAAGATGAACACTGACAAAAGTATGTTTCATGAATAGTGGTCTTTTAATGAGTGGGACGGATGGACAGCAAAAAAGTTTAATAAAAAGAGGTCTACTTGTGTGATTTTTCTTTTGTTAAAATTAGGGACACACAAGTCATGATGGAATCAGATACAAAATAGAATCACAAGTTTACCTCTGCACCAAGATAGATAGACAGACGGCATGGATGGATGGGTGCCTACTATTCTATAGTCCCCACCTCTAGTGGTGGGGCGGGAAGACTAAGAAGATGATTTCAGTATTAGGTTGCTCACTTACTATAGTCAGTAACAGAATAAGGCGACCAATTGCATTGCATGTCTGACGTTAATTTGAAGGTTGGCAGAACAAATGTCGGCCGTAAACGTTACAGTTTATTAAAACAGAAATTTGCTTACGTTACTTCTCCGCAGTTGAAAAAGTCAACTTAAATACGGCCATCATTTTATTTTATTATTTGTTCGAACATGCCGCCATATCACACATTCAAAACCAATCACAGTCGCTAAGCGTTGATTGACAACCTTGACATACGCACCAATTGGTCGGCCAATTCTGTCCCTGACTATACAATCTTCATATGCATCACATTGCTTTATCTATGGGGAGTACCACACCTTTCTAATCAGCCAATTCACAATATAAGATCAATGCCCACATTTTCAAACCTTCAGGGCTCAAACAACCATCCCCACACCCAATGACAATGGATTAGATTTAACAAGTGTAGAATCTTAGGACATTATGAAATCAAAAGTTGTTTGTACATAACATTTATTTAGAATTCTATGGCAGCTTTTGTAATTTGCTATAGGTGTAATCAATTGAAACAAAACATACAATCAGTGAGCAACCCCCCCCCCCATACAATTCCAGCAACCAAATTTCTCACAATATGCCATATTTTGGGGCTTGCACTAGCCTGCAAGCATCATAATGGAAGGATCCTTCAGACTCTGCAACCATGAATTAAGTAAGGTTGAAATTTTAAAAATCAAAAACACACCTATTTGCAAAAAAAAGACAAATTGAGACACTGTTTACAGCATCTATTATTTCCTCATGAAAAATATGTTATTCAAAAGGGGTTTCGTATTGCATTGACATAAAGAATTGCACAGGAACCTTATTATTTGACATCATTGACCACTGGATCATCATTGTTGCATAATTACATACTACATAATTCTTCCACCTTTCCATTTTTATGCTCATCTTGCTCTTGTTAAATTTTCTCTTGTCTTGTACTAGTTACTGTGTATTGATATTGAAGTGACAATAAGTTGATTCTGAAGACTGGCTATTGTACACATGGTTCCACAGCTGGACGGAAGGAGAAGAGATCAGATTAATTAGATAGATTAATTCGGATTAAGAGTAGATTGAATCTAATCCCAATAAATGGCAGACAAGATTGAATATAATTAGGCTTAAAAAAAAGTAATTTGATTCCTAAGCAAAAAAAAATAGCATTCAAACACATGATTGTCTTTCATCACAGTTTGAGAATAGGGACAAAGGTCAAATGAGGTTCACCAAGGTCAAAGAGGTCACAACATGCAGGCACTACCCAAGGACCAATGTATGCAAGTGTCATGATAATCAATCGACAAAGTGGAAACATCATGCAATTTGATAATCTGACCATTTTAGGCCATGCTCTCTAAAGACTCTGATGACCTTGAACCAACTTGTGTGAGCGAGAGTTAACGGTGGGCACTACTAAAGAAAACCATTACATCTAAAGTGCTTTGAAAATGTTGTGATGAAAAAGTGGGTAATATGTTTAGAGTTAACATTTGGCTGTTAACTATTTACCACACAGCATACTACCAAAAGCAATCCCTATGTTGCCCTTTTGCAGATGACACACAAAAAAGTAGTCAATTGGCAGGATTTTCATCAAATGCTAATTTGATAACATACATACACCAGGTTTGGGGTACTTGGGCACATATTTTGCACTTTTTTCTAAAGCACCAATTTAGAATGAACCTCCAAAGACCTCTAGATGACTTTTGAACCCAACCTTGTGGGAGGGTAAACTGTGGGCACTAGCCAAGACCATTACATGGCAAGTGCCATGAAAATGGTGTGCATTATTTTTAACAGTGCGGCAATTCCTGTTTAGGGGTTCATTTGGGTTAACATTTTTTAAAAAGTGTTTACCACAGAAACACACACACACACCACACACAGGACTGACCATATTATACTACATTACCAGAGGACGTCAACACGTTCAGGAAGCTGTTTTGAAGGTAGTTGCGCCACCGCCTTTATACGAGCGTGTGCGTACAGCAGTGACTTTGAATCAACATCGCGAGTAATGCGTAAACTGCATTACACAATGACGTCACTGATACGAGGAAGGTTTTAAACAGCAACAAGCAATCCCTATGTACACTTTTGCACACGATTGGTCAGGATTTTCAAATGCTACATTTTGAGCACAAAAATACACCCCAGTTTGGGTTACTTGGGCACATATTTTGCAACTTTTTCTTAAAAGCACCCATTTAACAATTTAAGCACTGTTGGCAACAAAGTACAAAAGCATTATGACTACCCTAGGCTACCTTTTTTGCTCCATCTTCCAAAAGTAGGTACTTTTCGTCAAAATGCACTCAAACATTTGAAACTTCTTAACTACTTTCCACTGTTGGTCAAGTAAGGCCAAACAGACTATTATTTTTTTGTGTTTTCAGTATCATCCTCACCGAGTTTTAAGACAATCCATCAAAGGGTCTATGAGGAAAAGCATGTATAAAAAACAGGACAGAGAAACTACACTAAAAAGCTCAGGAAACCATAGTGAGTGACATAATGAAAAAAAAAACAGTCTGTACATTTCTTACCTTACAAAATTTGTTTGTCTTGTTTAATGCAGAAGGCACCAATATACCCAAACCATGTAAGGGGTCTACCAGGGACCTATCATTTATTAGCATCACCAGATCCTACTCACTGGTTTCTATTTCTTCTACCATAAAATACTATCACTGGTAGACTAATACTGCTGTTTCTCTGCCTGTCATTCTTTCCCTTCGTCTCCTTACTGCAAATCAGAAAAGGAAAACAAGATACTATTAAAAGCGGGTACTGAAAATTCACAAAATATGAAATTCTTCAATTGCTCTCAAATGATAGTTCTAGGCCATTGAAAGACCGAGATATATTTTACACATAAAAATAACATTACCCAACAGATAGGGACATTGATATGAGGATAAAGCATCCAGGTAATTTGTAGGCCAACTTTTAAGTTTTCCATAACTTTAATCAACAAATTGTATATTAATTAATATTAAAAATCGTTTAGTACCCATAAGGAAGCTGAAACTGATTTGGTCTTAATCTTACACGTAAGGGCGTTTGTACATCAAAGCTTTACAACCACGCAAAATATGATTTTGAAAAATCTTGAGGGCGCACTATTTTGCCAATGTGCCAGTGTATCTTTAAATTGTATCAACATGAGTTCACTTCACACAAGTTCTCAGAAGACATGCCCGCATTTAACCATTACTCCTTCAAAGGCTGAATCAGAGATTTCATGAGGGGGTTGCCTCAATTTCAAACAAAATCATTTTTTTGCATATGGGTCTTTCTGAGCTAAAAGTCAGCTGAGGGGACCTAAGTTTGTATGCATGCCATAAAAAAATGAAACGGTAAGATGTATTGTGACTAAACTTTTATGATCATCATGATGTGTACTGAAATAAAACACAAACGTAATGAGGAAATATTTTCTTGTTTTGTTTTTGTTACTCAGTACTGTATCTAATCAACTTTTCTCCATGTCATCATAACAAAAAAAATCCTCTTATTGTAGCAAGCGTACTTCTCACAGGTTTCCCCAGTATCCTAGTGACTTTTGATTGAATAAGACTAAGGTCTGACCAAACTTGAAAAAATAAATAAAAGTCGGGGAATATGTCAATTCTTTTTAGAGGGACACAGGTGAAAACATACGGTTACCGTCGTAGCATTGTATGTCAAAAAGAATTTGAAATTGTGGCCTACTTCTTGTTCAAGAAAGAAAACTTTGATTCTTAATTATATTTTGGTTAAGCCGAAGTTATTTTCTTCAAATGAAATCGCTATTACATTAAATTCCCTCCCGTTTTAGGCAGGGCTTGTCAAATTTTACGGGTGTCATTTGTATGTCAAAATTTGTACGACGTGAACACATTAGCGGCGGCACAAGTGGAAAGGAAAGAGCTAGTGTAGTTGTGAGGCCTTTTAGCAAAAGACAACGTCATCGGGGCTTGCCGCGAGTGCATTATAGCTGCTATTCGTTCTCGTGTTGCATTAAAATTGGGAGCTTGGTTGATTGTGGTCCTATCATTTATAGGGTATGTTAGGATACCTATACTTGTTACAGACATGCAAAAATCTGATTTTTGATGATTTTTTAGATTTCTTGATTTAGCAAATCACTGATAGTGCCTTTAAGATAACCTTAAACACACATTTGCATGCTTGGAAGTATAAGGTTAAACTGTTTACACTGCAGTACATATACACTGTTATGTATCATGTGACTTTCTTATTTTATATATTTTTATAATCATGCCTTATGTATATTGCTTGTTGTGCAGAGTTGCGCCATGAGTGATGCTTGCGGCGGTACCAGTGCTATATAAATTGCCATTATTACTATTGTTATTATTAATTATTACTACATTATGTAGGTGGTTTTATGGAGAAATTGGCTTTAATTTTGTTTCCCTCTAACGCCTTATTCACTCACCAGGGCATTAGGGCAAAATCTTGTTTCCCCTAACGCCTTCCTTTATATTGTACTTTATTCTGTTTTGGATAACAAAGGATATGAATATTAATTTATGCAAATTTATGTAAATTTTGACAGGCTGTCTCTGAGAGAATTTATTATTATTATTTATTATTACAGTGCAATTTCAATTATCCATACTCCATGCTTGGGACGTGGATGTCAACTCCTCACACTGACATGTCACAAGGTGCACCAATAACACTAAGATGAACGCCTATCCACGAATACAATTTTTGTTATGGTACAAGAAAGAATTTTAGAAAAGACTGTTTGACCTTTGACCACTGATATATGATCCATTTTTACACTCGAAATAGGACTTCCTAAGATACATCTTTAGTGCAAAGATGAACACTGACAAAAGTATAGTTTCATGATATAGTGGTCTTTAATGAGTGGGACGGATGGACAGACAAAAAAGTTAATAACAGAGGTATACTTGTGTGATTTTTCTTTTGTTAAAATTAGACACACAAGTCATGATGGAATAAAGCAATATGAATCACAAGTATACCTCTGCACAGATAGACAGACGGATGGATGGATGGGTGCCTACTATTTCTATAGTCCCCCACCTTTAGTGGTGGGGGCGGGAGACTAAGAAGATGATTTCAGTATTAGTTGCTCAATTACTATAGTCAGGAACAGAATAAGGCGACCAATTGCATTGCATGTCTGACGTAATTTGACGGTGCAGAACAAATGTCGGCCGTGAACAGTTACAGTTTATTAAAACAGAAAGTTTGCTTACGTTAATTCTCCGCGAGTTGAAAACTCAACTTAAATACGGCATCATTTTATTTTATTATTTTGTTCGAACATGCCCCGCCCATACTACACATTCAAACCAATCACAGTCCGCTCCGCACTGACTGACAAACCTTGACATACGCACAATTGGTCGCCTAATTCTGTCCCTGACTATACAATCATTATGCATCCACATTTGCTTTATCTATGGGGAGTACCAACACCTTTCTAATCAGCCAATTCACATCTAAGATCAATGCACACATTTTCAACCTTCATGTCTCAACAACCACCCCACACCCAAGGACAATGGATAGATTTACAAGTGTAGAATCTTAGGACATTATGAAATCAAAGTTGTTTGTACATAACATTTATTTAGAATTCTATGGCAGCTTTTGTAATTTGCATATATGTTTAAATCAATGAAACAAAAATACAATTCAGTGACAAAAATACAATTCAGCAACAAATTTCTCACAATCTGCCATATTTTGGGGCTTGCACTAGCCTGCAAGCCTCATGATGGAAGGATCCTTCAGACTATGTCAACCATGGATTAAGTAAGGTTGAAATTTAAAAAAAAATCAAAACACACCTATTTGCAAAAAAAAAAGACAAATTGAGACACTGTTTACAGCATCTATATATTTCCTCATTAAAAATATTTATCAAAAGGGGTTTCGTATTGCATTGACATAAAGAATTTGCACAGGAACCTTATTTATTTGACATCATTGACCACTAGGATCATCATTGTTGCATAATTCATTACTACATAATTCTTCCACCTTTCCATTTTTCTGCTCCTCTTGCTCTTGTTTTAATTTTCTCTTGGTCTTGTATAGTGACTTGTATTGATCTTGAAGTGACATAAGTTGATTCTGAAGACTGGCTATATGTACACAATGGTCCACAGCTGGAAGGAAGGAGAGATCAGATTAGATTAGATAGATTTAATTTCTGGATTAAGATTAGATTGAATCTAAATCCAATAAATGGCAGACAAGTATTGAATTTATAATTAGGCTTTAAAAAAAAGTAATTTGACCTAAGCAAAAAAAATAGCATTCAAACACATGTTGTCTTTCATCACAGTTTGAGAATAGGGACAAAGGTCAAATGAGGTCACCAAGGTCACACAAGGTCACCAACATGCAGGCACTACCCAAGGACCAATGTATGCAAGTGTCATGATAATCAATCAATAAATGTGAAAACATCATGCAATTTGATAAATCTGAACATTTTAGGCCATGCTCTCTAAAGACCTCTAGATGACCTTTGAACCCACTTGTGAGAGAGAGAGTTAACTGTGGGGCACTACTAAAGAACCATTACATGTAAGTGCTTTGAAAATGTTGAAACAGTGGGTAATTATGTTTAGAGTTAACATTTGGGTTAACATATTTACCACACAGGCATACTACCAAAGCAATCCCTATGTGCCCTTTTGCAGATGACACAAAAAAGTAGTCAATTGGCAGGATTTTCATCAAATGCTACATTTTGATTACATAAATACACCCAGGTTTGGGGTACTTGGGCACATATTTTGCACCTTTTCTAAAAGCACCCAATTTATGACATGACCTCCAAAGACCTCTAGATGACTTTTGACCCCACTTGTGGGAGGGGTAACTGTGGGGCACTAGCCAAGGACCATTACATGCAAGTGCCATGAAAATGTGTGCATTATTTTTAAACAGTGGGCAATTATGTTTAGTGTTAACATTTGGGTTAACATATTTACCACAGACACACACACACACACAGACTGACATACTATACTCCATTTACCAGTGACGTCAACACGTTCAGACAGCTGTTTTGCATGCATATTTGCGCACCGCCTTTATACGCGCATGTGCGTACATCAGTGCTTTGAATCAACACTCGCAATTTAGTACTGCGTAACTGCATTACACACTGACGTCACTGACTCGAGGAAGGTAAAGCACTATACCAAAGCAATCCTTATGTACACTTTTGCACATCGATTGGTCAGGATTTTCAAATGCTACATTTTGAGCACAAAAATACACCCCAGTTTGGGTTACTTGGGCACATATTTTGCACCTTTTCTAAAAGCACCCAATTTAACAAATTTAAGCACTTGTCTGGCAACAAAGTACAAAAGCATTATGACTACCCTAGGCTACCTTTTTTGCTCCATTCTCCCAAAATTAGGTACTTTTGGTCAAAATGCACTCAAAACATTTGAAACTTAACTACTTTTCCACTGTTGGTCAAGTAAGGCCAAACAGACTATTATTTTTTTGTGTTTCAGATCATCCTCACCGAGTTTTAAGACAATCCATCAAAGGGTCTATGCGAAAAAGCATGTATAAAAAACAGACAGATAAACTACACTAAAAAGCTCAGGAAACCATAGTGTAGTGACATAATGAAAAACACCAGTCTTGTCAATTTCTTACCTTTAACAAAATTTGTTTGTCCTTGTCTTAATGCAGAAGGCACCAATATACCAAACCAATGTAAGGGTCTACCAGGGACCTATCATCTTCTTTAGCATCACCAGCTCCTCCTCCCTTGGTTTCTTCATTTTCTTCTAATACAATACTATCACTGGTAGACTGAATACTCTGCTTTTCTCCTGCCTGTTTCATTCTTTCCCTTTCTTCTCCTTAGTCAAATCAGACAAGAAAACAAGATTACTATTCCGCGTACTGGCCCTTTTCACAAAATAATGAATTTCTTCAATTTGCGTCTCAAATGATAGTCCTAGGCCATTGGAAGAACCGAGATATATTTACACATAAAAAACATACCCAAACGCAGATAGGACATTGATATGAGGATAAAGACATCCAGGTAATTGTAGGCCCACTTTTAAGTTTCCATAACTTTAATCACCAAATTTTATATTACATTAATATACAAAAGCGTTCTGTTTACCATAAGGAAGCTGATTTGGTCCTTAATCATTACACGTAAGGGCTTTGTACATAACAGCTTTACAAACCACGCAAAAATATCGATTTGAAAAATCTTGAGGCGCACTATTTTCAAATGTGCCAGTGTCTCTTGAATTGTAATCATCATGAGTTCACTTCACACAAGTTCACTCAAAGAATGCCCGCATTTTAACCATTTACTCCTTAAGGCTGACTCATAGATTTTTTTTTAAATGTTTTTCAATTTTCAAACAAATCATGTTTTTTGCATAGTGGTCTTTCGAGCTACACAGTCAGGCTGAGGTGCCTAAGTTGGTCTGATGCCATAAAAATTGAAAATGTCCGATGTATTTGTGACTACACTTTATGTTCATCATGATGTGTACTGATAATAAAAACACTTCATGAGGTAAATATTTTCTTGTTTTTGTTTTCTTGTTTACTCAGTTTACTGTATTAATCCACTTTTCTCCCTTGTCTCATACAAAAAAAATCCTCTCTTGTAGCCAAGCGTACTTCTCACAGGTTTCCCCAGTATCCTAGTGACTTTTGTTGAATAAAGACTAAGGGCATGCCCCACTTGAAAAAAATAATAAAAGTCGGAATATATCATTTCTTTTTAGATGGACCCAAGTGAAAACATACGTTAACGGTCGTACATTGATAATCAAAAGAATTGAAATTGTGGCTACTTCATTTTTCAAAGAAAGAACCAAGTGATTTATTCATTATCTTTTGTGGTAGCGACTTTATTTTCTTCAAATGAAATCGCTATTACATTAAATTCCCTCCCTTTTCTATGCAGGGCTTGTCAATCTTAGTTGTCATTTGTATGTCCAAAAATTTTTTAGCGACCTGGTGAATCACATTCGCGGCGGCAACAAGTGGAAAGGAAAGATCTAGTGTAGTTTGTGAGGCCCTTTACAAAAGACAACGTCATCGGGGCTTTCCCCGATTCGGCATTATACTGCTATTTCGTCTCGTGTTGCTCAACCATTGGGACTTGGTTTGTGTGTCAAACAAGTTACGACCGTGAATCTGTTACGACCGGGAGCATGTTTGCCGTATTTATTCAATTTGTGTAACATTCATGTTCAAATATTCCGGATGTTAGATCTAATAGTTTAGCAAGATTTGTATGCACAATAAGGTCTTCTTTACACCTGTGGTACATCTAGTAGCGTCCCTTGACATCTGCCGAAATTCGGACTACTTTCACGGACGAACCTTGACATACGTGTGCCAGATTCGTCATTTCCCAGCCATAAAACACGGATTATTTGTAAAAATAAGAGGTTATAATGATATAAGATTGTTGTCATATCCCTAAATCAATATATGGATGAGTTTGGTCGTAACATAGAAAGTGAATTCTGTGTTTACTTTTCGGTGCAAATGAAGAAATTCTTTCGTAGGAGTGAAACCCCCGGCAAGTCATTGACGCATATCACCAATCATATCAATATCTTGTGATCAAGATGACCTCATTCTCCGGGGTAAGGCCCCACTTTGTGCCATAGCGATTGCATGTCAATAACATTGTAGTGTTTACTTTTTGGAATGGATAAGGGATAGAAAGGTCTATTTAATTTTTTATTTATTTTATTTATTTTATTTATTGACCTCTACTGACCCTCTATGTGACCTTGACCCCATTTTTTCAAAATCTTCAAAATGGCATTGGGTCATTCCTCCATTTCAACAGGCTGTGTTGCCATTGGGGTCATCAGATTTTGCTCAAACTTGGTGGATAGATTCACCCAATGGTGTATTTTAGAAGCGGTTCAAAATTAAAAATTCAATTCCACTTGCTTGGCAGCGTACAAAAGTTCAAGTTTGTTGGTCTTTGAAGAAAAAATGGGCCAATTACAAAGTGAAAACGAATGTGATGTGCCATCTCTGAAGCCTCAGATTTTAAACATACATGATTAGACTTCAATTTTTGCAGTAATATCTTAACCTTTTGATATAGAAGTGTTTAAGGGAAAATAAATCATACCATTATCCAGATTAGTATACGGGGGGTCAAAATTGGCCCCTCAAGTTGTGTTGCAACCATTTTTTCAATTTCACAGGCATGCCGTTGTTAATAAATTTCCATCCATCTTCATGATGCTGTGTAAATGTGGTGTTTGACCCACATTACGTTTATCAATATGTAAAAAAATATCAAATTCACAATAACTCCCCTTTGATGGGACAGACCCCCTAATATGGGTCCAGCCAGAAACGGCCTAAAAATTGCCTCCATTCAAGGGGTAACATTTCAAGTGTGGCAAGGTGATACAATTTTGTAATCTTTTGCATATGAAATAAAGAGTAAAAATCTTAAAAAAAAAAAAAAAATTCTTGTGTATTGATGTTTACTTGGAAATGTAATTAACAATCAAAATGCGCATAATCTTACAACATGGCCTAATATTAGTTATTTCTTTTTGTATGATTACCATCTTCAGCACCTCCCATATGACTACAGTTGTGCTTAATTTTTGATGTTTTTCCCAAGTAGTGACTTCTTTTTTGTGACTCATTCTGGATTTAAACATAATTGAAGGCATCTTTCTAGATTTTTAAGGGGGCGTGGTCAAAAATGGCATTGCAATATTTCCGAACAGTTGTGGTTTGATTCGTGTCATTCCATGTCAATTCACAAGCATTTTCTTTTCAAATTTTCATTTTGTTGGTTGCCTGGTCCATCGCCCCAGGGGACACTACTTTTCAGATAGGGATTGTGCAACCCCGATTTGTCTGATTTGGGGGCTTGCAAAGTTGTTTGATTTGTTGTCTCCGAAAGTATGGCTTGGAATTGAAATTTTTAAAATTTTGCAGGCCTTGGGACTGAAAATTAGCTACATTGTATTTTCTGGGCCAATATTTTCCCAAAACGGGACCTTAAGAACTGATTATGCTTTAAAAGGTGGTCTTCGAACTTCTGAGAGAAGTGAATGGGATCGTTAGGCCGCGCACATACCCATACCACTTCCCAATGTGATTGCCCCCCCCCCCCCCCCTGGGGGGTCATCACACTGAAGAGACAAACCAAAAATTAAATTTCATTTTGTTTGCAGAGTTATGGCTTGTTTTGCATGTTTTAATGTGTAACATACAGGATACAAAAGCCTCATTCTTTTTAGTCAAAACTTCTGGGGTTGTTTTTAATTGCTCAATGAGTGTATTAATTTTGGAGGCTGCATATTAAACTAGCAGTTTTACTACATTCTGGAAAAATTTTGAACATTTACCTTTATTATTTTTTTGGGGGAATACCTTGAGAAGCAGTGTGCTAACAGCCATATTTTAACCTCCAATGTGGAAACAAAATGTCGCAGTCTCACTCCACTCAATTCTAATGAAACCCGTAAGTAAACTGTGAAAAAGAACAGGTTTACTTGTCATGTGACAGATTTAAATGCACAATTTGGGTCATCTCAAAGGCCCTAACTTTGAAAAACTCATAATTCCGCAGCGAAAAGAATGTACATTTTTGGTTTAAACCTCTTCGAAATTGTAAAGACCGGTAAACATGTACATATTATTTTGAAAGGAATCAAGAACCTACACCATATACCGAATTAGATAGAGTTGCCCATATAAAATAAGACATTGGCACCAGGCACCACCCCCCCCCCAACAAAAAAAAAATCTTGAAGATATTCATTTTTGCCTCCAATTCAACAGAGAGTCTGGACTAGAGCGCAGAACAGTTGGGAAAAACGTGAACATTAAGCATTGGATATGTTGAAGATGATTAATAGAGCAGAGGGAAAGTGAAATAGCATGCTAAATAGCCAAATGCAATAATTTTATGCGATTTTTATTGTAAATAATTTCCAGTAAACATCTACTAAACATGATTTTTTTTTGCTTCTTAAGAAGAAACATAAGGTCTCCTCTTTCATATGAAAAAGATTAGCAAGAAAATTGTTATCACCTTGTCCACACTGAAATTTTGCCCATTGAATGGAAGCCATTTTTTAGGCCAGTTTCTGGCTGGCCCCCTATTGGGGGGTCTGTCCAATCAAGGGGGGTTGTTTGAATTGCTTTTTTTAGTTGATAATAGTATATGTGATCACACACTGCCTTTACACAGAATTTCATGAAGATTGGATGGAAAATTATTGCAGCACATGTCTTTGAAAATCGCAAAAAATGGTTTGCATGCAAACAATTTGAGGGGCCATTTTTGACCCCCATAATATTAAATCCGGATAATTGATATGAGTTATTTTCACATAAACCCTTTCTATAATCAAAAAGGTTAATGCACACAGCAAAAATGAAGGTCTAAATCCCTGTATGTTTAAAAGATGGAGCCTCAAATATGGCACTTCACATTTCTTGTTCACCTTGAATTTGCAATTTTCTCAAAAAGGACCAACAAAAACTTTGAACTTCTGTAAACTCCGCAATGCAAGTGAATTTGGAATTTTTAATTTTGACCTCTTCTAAAACTACCATTGGGGAAACCTATATCCACCAAGTTTGAGCAAAATCTGTGACCCATGGCAACACCGAATGTCTGTTGAACCTTGCATGGAATGACCCCATGTCTTCTACATTATAAGTGCCTATGATCACCAAACTTGCTCCCAAAAACACACACTGACCCAAGGGTCATATGTTGGTTTAAACAGATTGACCAGTAAATTATTGACCCCCTGTGGGACATTTGACCCCATTTTGTCTAAATCATCTTCAAAATGCTATTTCTTCTACAATTAATTGCTGATTGATCACCAACTTGCTCAAAACAAACCCTGCCCAGGGTCATAGTGCTTTAAACAGATGACCTTTAATTACCCTGTGTGACCTTTGACCCCTTTTTGGTCTAAAATCATCTCAAAATGCTATTTCTTCTACAAATAATTGCTTGATCACCAAATTGCTCAAAACACCCACTGGCACAAAAGTCAATGTGGTGTAAACAGATTGACCTCTAATGGCCACTGTGTAACCTTTGTCATCCCCCAATTTTTGTCAAAATCTGCAAACTGCTGGTGTCATTTAACGCCAGGGGGATTGCAAGTTTCAACTTGAGGTATTTTTCATTTAATTCACTGATAAGTATTCATTTAGGGTTTTCATGTCGAAAAAGTTACAATATTTCTTTTAATTCTTCATTCATCAGTTTGGAGTAAATGCCACCAAAATAAATTGACATCACACATTAGTAAATTACCTTGAAATACTACTACTATTATGGCATGCGTATGGTTCAATGTTCAACCGTTATCCTGGAAGGCAAAAATTCTTAGGTTTAAAAATGTTATTGCAAAGAGGAATAAGACGTAACAGAGATCTTAGTATAGAAAAACATTGCTTCCTGTCTTCAATGCACTCAACAGGTTTGGAAGAGAAGTTACACTATACTTTGAACTGACTTTTGTTAGACATTAGTCATTCTTCTTTGTCTTGTACAAATGTTCTGTTTGCAAAGAGTTGATAATTTCTTAAACATAATATAAGAATGATGAATCTGGGTTCACTGAGTACTCTACTTGCTGATGGTTAAATTTTCCATATAATGCAAAAAAGTAGATCAATGTAGCGTTCACATAGCCAGTTTTTGATATAATCCAAAACATGGTATTCAATGTTTCGAGGTCGAACCGTTATAATGCAGACAAGAGCTACCAATGTTAATCAGCCATATTCCAACTACACTTTCCAGAGTGAAAATTATTTTAGAAAGTATGTAATTATCAAAGTACAAGCTCAATCTTTTGGAAATTAGTTAACCTCACTGATGATTATTTACAGTTGGAGAAAATGTAAAGCATCACCTTTAGTTGAAAGTATTGGAATTAAGGAGTTAGTCTGAATTAACTATGTTAAGCTATCAGGATAATACACTTCACTCTTTCTTTTTTTGTTTGGTTGGGTACCTCTTATAAAACATGCATGCAAAACGAATATCCATTCTTATTGTTTGTCTATCACTTGTATGTGTATGTCAATGTTCGACCGTTATAATGCAAGACAGGAGGCATACCATTTTAATCAGCACATATTCCAACTACACTTTCTCAGAGTGAAAATTATTTTAGAATACATGTAATTTATCAAGTACATGTCAATATTTTGGAAATTAGTTTACACATCACCTGATGATTATTTGAAGTTGGAGAAAATGTAAAGCATCACCTTTAGTTGAAAGTATTGGAATTAAGGAGTTAGTCTGAATTAACTATGTTAAGCTATCAGGATATAAACTTAAACTCTTTCTTTCTTTTTGTTTGTGGTTGGGTACATCAATAAACATGCATTGCAAAACTGAATATCCATTCTTATTGTTTGTCTATCACTTGTATGTGTATGTCAATATTCGACCGTTATTAGTTCTATAGCACTATGAATATGTTCCTTGCTCTGTCTACATAGCTAAAATATGAATCTTGTAAGTTACTGTTTTCTGAAACTACAGTACCTATGCCAATATAAACCAAAGTTTGGAGAATAGAATTGAATTTTATTTTTTAATGCTTATGTTATTATTTCCTGACTGTTTAGCTCAGAAATAGCCCATATACATAATTCTTGTCCATATACTATACTATTCAGTTTTGAAATAGCCAAGTTCAAATCGAGTCCTTCATATAGAAAATCACAACTTTGTTACAACTCTGGATCCATAAATTTGGTATAAATACACAACATTCTATTGACTATGGCACTGTATACATAAAATTTATAGCATCAAAAGGAAAATGAAAAAAAAACATTCATCTCAAACTTTGGAATTGAACATTTTCGGTGACTATCTTAGTTAAATTAATACACAACAAAACCAATTATATTTGTGAAAGAGTCCTTCTTTAAAACAAGCTACAGCCGGGTAATTTACTTGGCAGCACAAAACAAGGACAACTTCGTGCTTCTGCTTGGTAAATGACCTCACCCAATTGGTGCAGGGGGGGGGGGTAAATTGGCCTCAGCACAAATCAAGCACTCCAAGTACTGTCAGCAGTTTAGGGAATCTGTTGTGTCTGATTTTGGCTGCCTCAGTAAATAAACCCCCTCAAACCCAGTGCCATTTGGTCCTGTTGATATTACAGGTGTAGTTTTGACTTTCTTATCATCAGATCTTACTTTCCGAACAGCACAAATCAGTACTGTGCTGATACAGGTGTCTCATAAGATAGTACAAACCTATCTATTGGTGACATACCTTCAAAGTGAGAATCACATTTGATAACTCTAAAAGAATCTTAAACCACAATTATTTTTCAATATTTTAATGCAAACACACTCGATTCGGTTTCAGAGTTTTGAAGAAAATACGCCCAAAACATTATGTAACACATGTCAATGGACACTTCCTTCCAGTTTTTGTAATAAAGTGATCAGACAGAAGCCGGCGAGAAATATCAATACTACTTTCATTTTCTTTTTCATTTTATATTTCTTTAAAACACAAAATAAAAAAAAAAAAGATAATGAATGATATTTTTGCACCAGGTACGTAATTTGCACATACATGTACAACGAAGTTACTCCTTTTCTTTTTCAACACTTAAAAAATTGAAGAAAATGAAGAAATGTCAGCGACTTCTTAGTCTTTTTGACAAATTAATGTTAATAATAACATGGCTTTCCGGTCAATCTAGGAGGATCTAGGCAATATCTTTTTTCAATTAATATTTAACTTGCAATCACAGGCAGCTTTTATAAGTTAGCTTTGAATTAATATTGAAAACGAAGTAAGTTTGATATTAAACTAGGTTGTGCATTATAAATAATCTAAGAAGGTTTCAACCACCCAAATGTTCACCTTTTGCTGTTTGCTAAGAATGATTCAGATGTGTAGATTTTCCGTTTTGATAAAATGCTTTCAAGATTTGTAATATCCAATCCACATGCCAGCAAATGCAAGTAAATTAAATGTAACAAGTCAGTCGCCAAATCAACTCTTTAAGTTCATAAAGGAATACCATGCAGATCTGGACGAGACTCTGTTTTGATGGCTGCAATGTTCTGTAAAGTTCGGGCGGTTCTCCACCTTCCACAGCGAATCTTGTTCAAATTTTGTCTTGTACCCGTTCACGGTACTTCTTACATTGTTCAAGATTGATCTTTTTTTTGCAAAGGGGAGTTCTGTGGAATCTTAATCTAATTCCTGCGTGACCAGAGTAATGTTATAACAAGTTTCAGCATATCTGAACACCACACACGCCCTTTGTCTCGTGCCAGTACTTCAATAACCGAGTATAGATGAAAATGCGTGAATTTTGAATTGCCTCAAATCATGCCTTTATTATTTAAATGTAGAATCACCATCTTATTGAAATAAGATGTCTATAAAAAAAACTATTGTGAATAATCTTATTGCTTCAGTTATCCACCTGTTAAAGTATTAAACTTTTAATTCATTCTATCAGTGCCACCCTATAGTTCAACTAAAATATTTCACATTTTCTACAGATTTTATTGTGTTCTAAGATGATCATTCTTGTTAATTACCATGTTTTGTTTTTCTTGTTGGATTTTCGTTATAATGTCACGGTAATTGTTTATTACTATAATAAATGAACAAAATGGCATGAACGCACGAAATGTTAAAACAAAGTGTCAGTTCTTGGAATGAAAAGAACCTAAAGACAGCTTGAACAGAACGCGAGTAATCAGGTAGTTAACACTCAAATCTACATTATTGTGAGCAACTGGAGGAAGTGTCCATTGAATGTGTTACATACTCGCTTATTTCTCAAAACTACTGAACCGATCGAGTGATGTTTACATTAAAATGTTAAAAAGTAATTGTGATTTCAGATTCTTTTTAAATTCTCAAATGTGATACTTACTTTGAAGTTATGGCAGCCTATTAGTTAGGTTAATTCTTTCTGAGAACCCTGATGTGTACGTCAGTATATAGTGAAATGAATTTCATGCTACTGGGTAAATTATAGCTGTCGTTCATTAAGGAAGTTAGGTTTACTGAATCATCACTAGACTTATATTTTTCTACATGCAGGTGAGGAATGAACAAAATCATGCATTAATATTCTGCTACACGACCTTAAGAAATGCAATAGTAGTGATACTTTAATTATACTAATAGTTTATAAGAAATCATTTCAGATGTTCAAGACTAAAATATCATAGCACATTCACCTCAGTCTGCACAACAAATAACAAATAAAACCCCACTTCAAAAGTGACCAATACTTTTTTTGTTATTGACAACCTTGTTAGTGTTGTTTATTGAATCCTAAGTCTATATAGGAAAGCTGTAGCTCTGACCCTACTGAAAAAACACTACCTCCTACGACAAAACCAACTTAAAAACAGAAACACATAATTCATGCACTATGTATGTCCCAAGTCATCACAAGAAAGATCAGATCAGTATACATCAATATTAGCCCCAAAGAAATGTTTGTTTGCCCTCGCGATTGACCCAAAAAACACGAAAATCTAGGTCGACTTTTTTTTTACGTCATAAAATTTCAACACACTTCCACAATTGTGTTCCCAAAATGTATAGAATGATGTTTCAGGATATTTCCTGTTTTGAAGCCCATATTCCATCGATTTAAGCAATTTTTTGTCCCTTTGAGCGAAATTTATCCAGCGAATCATTAAAAAAACATTCTATTACCATAGCGTAAACACTGCCGAGACGGTTATATGCAAGGATTGTATATCCCAATGTCTTTTGACCGTTTAAATCAACTTACGGATTGTTAAAACACCATAGCTTTTGGATGTGAAAACAAGGACGAGAATGTCTCGGAAAGCTGCGATGAATGAATATCATGTGAGGATTTGAGGGGGGGGGGGTGAGTTCAAAAAGTGGTCTGAGCACGAAAGAAAAGCAATAAAAAATAGTAGGGGGTAACATGGGGTAAGTGGGACCTGGGGGTACGTGGGACACAAACACATAATTCCATCAATCAAGAAATAAAATTTGGCAACATGACAACAGTGTGTCCACCAAATCTACGCTAAACAGTTCTGCTTTACATTCAAACGCAGAATGGATATATCTATCTTGAAAGTGTTTAAAAGGTCAAGGTAAACACTGACCGCAATTAGTGCCAAATTGCGAATTATTTTTAATTAAGGGTGTTAATTGCTAAAATGCAAATATTTTTCCTGAAAAGTAGAGGAAAAGTTTAAGTCTTTAATTATGATAAAATAATAATGTTTTATCAAGCAAGTTGCAAAAAATCTAAAATTCTGCCAATATAGCAAATGAGACTAAGTAATAATGTGAGCTGTCCAACTTACAAAACATGAAATTCACTACGGGTAAGGGGACATGGCTATTAGCTGTACTTATTTTTATTTTGGTATTTTTTGAGATTTTTAACTAATTAGGAAAATGAAGAAATGAAAAAAATAAAAAATTATATGAATAAAAATACATATTTCATGAAAATATGAATTTTAAGACCAAAATTGATAAAAAGGCAATTTTCGGCAAGTTATTCGAAGTGACGTGAAAATTATGAGCGCAAAAATATTAAATATCATTATTTTGGTATTGTTTGTCATATAAAGTATTATGAAAACACTTTCAATTATTAACAGCAATGAATATATATTCTTTTCGTGATAGCCTTACTCCCTAATTGCATAAATTACCCAGAAGTAGTGTCCCACTACCCCATGTGGGAATATAAAATTAAAATAAAAAATCAAAACAAACAAACAACAAAAAAATTTACAAAAAAAATCAAAACGAAAATCCAAAACAACCAGCATTAAATATAAACCAAATTCAAAAAAAACAAAAAACAAATAAAAAAAATACCAAAAAAAAAAAAAAAAAATAAAAAAAAAAAAACTAAACAAAAATAAACATAAAACAAAAAAAAAGAAAAAAAATAAAAAAAATATGCGTTTAAACAAAAAAAACTACCAAACGGGGTAACGGGGACAGTTCAATTAGCGCGTTTTCTATGCATGTGGTACTTATACACGAAGTAGTTAACAAATGCCTCTGAACCAGGTTGATATTAAAAGTAAATGTTTTCTAAAAACCTACCATGTCTTTGTTTCCGACCAATTTAGGCTTTAAGTGCCCACTTACCCACTTACCCTAAATTCACTGTACATGCATTTATACTGGGTAGGTTAGTTTCATGTTGCTCGTAATTCGTACGTACCTCCTACTAACAACGCCGTACAGGACTTATAAGACTTCAGTAGTGATAGCGATCGAGTGTTTGACTTTTACATGAAAACAATTACAGGAATTTACAACCAATTCATCCTGCGTTGAAGCTGCACCGGTGATATAATGCAATACTAGTGTTGTTTAGGCTATTTTGTATGATTCGACAGCTATTAACTCTTGCAACAATGCTAAAAGGCTAATAATCATGTCTCAGAAGTTACGAATTCACGATTGCATTGTAGCACGGCGATCTGTATACGGTATCAGGGCTTTTATGGCTTCGCATAACAGACGGCTATTGCGTGATGAATCCACTAAATCTTGTCATCAGAACTCTCCGAATCACCGCTTTGGTTCTCATCAAGTCTTCATCAAATAGTAAATTTGTTGCTTCGAAAAAGCATAAAAGACGGGGCTAATTTCAGCTGTGAAACCACGGTAGGCGCAATCCATTATGGACGACTTCAAAGTTGAATCGCGGTTGAATATGGTAATTTGGTTGGTAAGTGTGAGATTTTTACCACCAACTCGGCTCCTGGAGCATACGTTGTGGCAAACCGTTCAGAGCGGAGCTATTCATTAGATTGAGTGCTGCTGATAAACAATAGCAGTAGCGACACAACACACAACAAGCTACGGACAATAAAAGAAATATTACCATTCCCATAAGCTATAAGCCCTCTAGACCTAACCCAGAAAGGAAAACTGAGTCGTTTCTGTTTGCTATTCTTTTAGGGGATTTTATTTCAAAGTACTTTTTATCCCCCCCCCATGATACTAAGGCTAGTTTCCTTATAATTAATTTGATAGATGAGTTGTTTAAAATTATATTGAACAATGGTCGCCTTATATACCATTTTTAGTTAAAACTAGTTGCGACAGTGCATGCCTTTGGTCATGTAACACTAACACTTAAGTTATGCCATCGAATTTCCTACCTCCCTGTACGTTTCTTCAATTTCTTCTAAGTTCTAATTTATTGCTATATTAATTCACATTTTTATATGTTAACAAAATAGCTTAAAGTCACATAATGTTATCCAATATACTTTTAGTACTTTTATGTACATAACAGGGCACCCCCCCCCCCCCCCCCCTTTCCGAATAAGACCCAAATTATAACCCAGCAGTCACAGCTTAGGCAACACTTCGCAAAATACGCCAAAATGTAGCTTCGTCAAAAAGTTGTTAACACTAACCAAATAACCATAATCTCTTGAGGATATCTCCGTTCCATTATTACAACAAGAACAGCACAAGGATTGCCCTTAACTAAATGATAAAAAGTCCTAAAACCAGTTTAAAGGTAAAGGATTTTAAGCCTTCGCCGAGCAAAATTATGGCGTAGAGTGTTGAAAACTCTCATTAAAAGTTGCTAACACTAAAGAAATACCATATACTGTTTTAGGATATCTCCGATCATTATTACTACCAAAACAGCAAAGATTGCAATCTAGGTGCTAAAAAGGTCCTAAAATTGTTGAAAGAGTAAGATTTGTAAGCATTCGCCAAGCCAAATTACGTAGTACGTGTATGTAAACAAAGGGGCTTGAAGTGAGCAGCGGCCGCCTCGGAGCTCTTGCCCATTTTTCGAGACCCGTGAGGCATTGCGGTCGATTAGCACGGCGTTAGCGATAAACCTTGTCAAGGAGTAAATTGCAAATTGCACCACCGATCCTCGCTGGTCTGTGGTTAGGTAGCTGACCTTCAATGAATACAGTGGCTCTAGCGCGTTCGAACCTCGCAAATATAAAATTTTAATTATTTTCAGGTCAGAAGAGAAAAATTTTAAGTCCAAACAAGATAAGAACAAACTAATAGCTGCCCTTTGAGTTAGTGAGGGGACCATGCTAATGGAGCATGGGGTTGCGTCAATAACTACCGCGTGCAAGTGGGTGAATCTGCTAATTTTTAGGTTAGTGGAAAAGGCAGAAACGCAGAATGGGCAGGAAAGAACGCAGGGACAAGAATTGCGAAAATCGAGCAGAATGCACCAGAAAAACAAAATGGGCAGAATGAGTAGATTGAGGGGACAGAATGGCCAGAAAAGATGAATTGGCAGGCAGAAAGGGCAGAATATGTGGCATGACCGCGGGGTGCATAGATAGATATATATATATATAATAATATATTATTGATGAGAGGGGTAGTCAAGACGATCACCCCCAATGTCAACGCCCGTTTTGACCAAAATAATATCATATTTACCATATTTTATTTGCGAGCACCTTCTTCTAGCTTACAATACATTAACGATTTTATGTTCAAATGGAATTTTTAGCGCGTGTGCGCACATGTACTAGCAATCAGTAACCCTATGTCAGTAATAAATTTTAATGAAACCCCATCCCCCCAGTTAAATAGGAATTACGCACGAAGGCAGGGGTAAGGTCCGTTTATACTTCCCTGCATTGTAGTGCAGTATTGCAATGCAGGCTACCAAAATCGTACTGTCACACTCGCAGTGTGCAGCAACGCATGCCCAGTACTGCAACAAATTAATGACCTGCCGTCGACCTGGGTTGACCTGCAGTAAATCGATTCGATTAGGAGTGCAGAGGAAGTGATGAAACATTGCAGTAAAAGGTCCGTTCATGCTTCCACTGCAATGTAGTGCAGTGCGTTTCTTGAATTGCCTGATTTACTGCAATGTAGTACTACAACAAAGTTAATTCGTTTAAATTGCATTGACAGTGGGTTGCGTCAAGTTGTAGCAGAAAGTGGTCGATAAATAGGCAAAGGCAGCAGCACTGATGTGCACTGCAATGCATGCAGTGGCACTGCCAACTGCATTGCAATGGAAGTATGAACGGACCTTAGGATAGGACAGAGGGTTTTTGAGAAGCACTAGCAGATATACAGCGATTTACATTAGAGTTTTTTTCTTTCTTCGCAATTTTTGTTTATATTTTATTGTTTTTTTTGATTGTTATGTCTGTATTTTTTCTGATTTTTTAACGGCAATTTGTTGCTTTTGTTTGTTTTGTTTAATTGTGTTGTATTTTTAATTAATCTGTACTTATTCTCGGTACTTTTTTCTGAAAATGGACAGTGTGTAGTCAATAAAAACCCTACATCAGGAAAGATTTTTTTTCTTCAAAGGTTAAACATTATTTTGTTCAATGTTGCTTTGGGTGTTTACAGCGATAAACAGGCTATCAGAAGATTTTTCTTGTGTCTTTGGGACAGTTTTGGTTCAGAAATATGTCAATTTTACGGAGATACCTAATATCAGTTGAGATTAGCCCCCCCCATACAATGCGGAGAGATGACACCGAAGATACCAGAAAAATTATAGCAAGACAATTCACACATGCAATTTTCAGATAGTATCGATTTATTCTCGACAAATAAGTCATGTCAGTTGATAAAATGGTCTATGTGCTAACATAATTATAGAAATATCTTCAAAATTAAATTACCATTCAATTATAAAGAGCCAGTTATTGAAATCCTCCATACAATGTTCAGTCCATGAACACTAATGGAACTGCCGCAGAGATTTTTTTTTACATTCTAAGGTATTATTTTTACAAATACAGTCTACTCAGCGTCCATAAATTGCAAGAAGAAATAAAGTGAAGCTTTTCTGTAAATAAATGGAATTAAAACTTAAATTCAATATCGCAGTGCTGTTTTTAAGCGGAATACAAAACTTTCTATGTTGCTTTGCCTCCCAAGTTTCGTTGTGTTCAAACATGAAATCTGCGAATCAAAAGTAAACTCTGGTATTACACCAGCCATCTTGACTTTCTCTTATTTGAGAAATTGAAGCATTTTTTCACTTAGCATTTTCTTTTGTTAATCTCTGGATATTTTTTTATAATCCTACATTTACTCGCCTACCTTCTATTGTTTAATAATAATTTGGTGTTTAAATGTTTGACCATACGCTGCTGACGACCATGCAT
>JAMKCH010004031.1:0-38071 GCA_023653785.1 Ophioderma brevispina
TACAAGGTATTAGATTATAAAAATGCCATCGAGTTTTCAGGTAAGTATCAGAAGGCTCAGTGGATAGGACGCTGGACCGAAGACCAGACGCTACGGTACACCAAACCAACCCGCTCGGATTCCGGATGTCAGGTTCGAGTCCCTCTCAAGGTAAATTAATTTTCGTTCTGGTTTCTTCTTCGATACTTTTGTCACGTGAGACCGTCACGTGGTACGTGCCACGTGATGATTCGTGGCTTGCGGAGAAATAAAAGTGTTAAAGGAGCGATCGCCAGCGATATGTATCAGTTTTAGCAAGGAACGACGTCCGCACTTCAGAGTCCTCCACCCAGGAACAGACTTACTCGGTGGGTTGAAAAGAAAGATGAAAAGGCTGGAAATAAGCCTAAGAACCCGCGGGTGGATATCGGGAAGGTTAGCGGGCCAAGCAAGACGCCGCCGCACCCTGAAAACTTGCCCGACACGAGGCGGGTTTAGGGCAGCAACGCGCGCAGCAGACTCCGGAGCATTCCTTCATCAGCGGAGCCGGCGCTCTTCCCCCGACCGCTGTGCCAAAAACCAAGGCCAAAGAAGGCGAAAGGAGCAGGGGGAAAGGGGCCGGTTGCTAAGACTAAGCTCATCGGGCAAGGATATTCTGCCAAGATCGGACCAACTCCGCGTTGGATATCAAGGTTAGTCGTGCCCGATGACACGGTGCACCCGTTGATGACGCTGCGCTTGACGCGGACCAACGCTGGTACCGACTCTAGCCAGTGACATTGATGAGCCTATAGGATCAGAAGGATTTTTATCTGATGATCCAGCGCAAGCCAGACCACCGCGGACAGAAGGGTTGCCGAGTACATTAGCGCGGAGAAAATGACCGAAGCGAGGACCGATTGAATTGCAGGACCCTTCTAAGGACAGATCGGAGGGACGCCACATTTGACCCGGTGCGAAGAAACGTGTTCGAGGTACACTGCCGAGTGGACAGGACCTTGGACGCTGAAACCAGAAGCGTCCCTGACTATTTTGGCGGAGTTTCGTTTTTCTCTCTAATATCTCAGGAGATCGCCGACTGGACAAACATCCGGTGAGAGAAAAGAGGGTGAGAAAGAGGATCATCGGCCGCAGAAATCCGCGGTGGTTTGGTATCCATTTGGTGAGGGTCTTAATTCGATGGCGAACGCCAAGGATTCTTGGTCGACCCATCCGGGTATACGAACCCGATGATCAATGCGAGGGTATATTAATTTTTTGTTTTTAAACGCGTTTTGAAGTACTGTCTGGTAGCCTCCTTGTGCGATCAGACTTACCGACCCAAAGAGGTGGATTGCAGAAACTCAGGAAGAAAAAAGAGCATAAGGTCAATTACATCCGAAAGCGATTCCGCTGGTTAGAGTCCAGTCCGCCTGTGACACTGTTCAGCGGAATTGCAAGGAGAGTATAAACTGCAAATCGTCAACTATCTCTCGATGAAGGCATGGTGCAGTAAAGGGGCATTACGGTTGGCGGACGAACTCATCGAAAATGCCGACCAAGCATACCCAGCCAGGGCTTCCCGGAGAGTACCGCATTTTTATGCGACAGGGACACTGGATAAATGTGCAACTTTACTGCGTATGCACTTTCAAACACGCGGCGGGAAGTCGTGGATATCAAGCCGCTCGACGGGACATCGAGTCACCACAACCCAGTTTCCATCAAATAATACTGCGACAAGTTGTAACGGATCCTATCTAATTAGCCCAGGAAATGTTGGAGGCGCGGATACTATCTACCAGGGGCCGTGCAAAAGAGAATTCACGGGGACAGCCGACTGACTTCTCACAAGATAGCCGCAAAAACCCGGAAGCCGATGTCATCCAAGAAATGGGATTAAGACCCCGCGTGGTACTTTTTATGTCGGCCACAAATGGGCGCACAACGTTCACGGTGGAAAGACATCAAGGTGGTCTAGGTGGTGCCATTAGTTTCAACTGCGCATAACGGGTACCGCGATGCCAATGATCCCGAGAGGATCAGCCGGCGCTTTCGGCTCACCAAAGCCTAAGAAAGAGGCCCACATTATCGCCGCTCCGCCCGAGTTGTTGAATACTAACAAGTACAGGAGCGGGCGTTGACAAAGCATGATCAGTTAAGTGCATACAACTCCTGCTGGAGAAAGAGTCAGCACCGGTGGAAGCAGTGCTTTACTTCTGTCGCTATCAAGCCGGGCTCAATGCCTGGATTTGGTACAATCGTGTCCACAATGCGTCGGTACACCCGGCTGCTGACAAAAATGCTCGTCATTAGAGTGTTGATCCTCCAAACTCGGCGAGGAGCTCATGACGGTGTTCGCCGGCGGACAGTCCCCCAACCTGATCGACTGTAGAAGGCCCACAGCCTCAACCAATAGGGCCGGCCCATGAGCTGGTTGATATAAGGAAGAGGCATCCGGCAACCTGTCGGAGATGCCGACACTCGGAAGAAACGATCCTGCTTCAGGAAGGGACGCGGACACGAAAGTTCGGGTGCAGAACGTGCGGGTGCATCTCGGTCGGGGAGTGTTTTTTGTATACCATCGCTTCCTCTTTGATCAGAATTTGCAGTTTTGAATGAGCGAACACTCGCGGTCCAAAACAGCGTACATGTTGCGCAAGCATTTGACGAAAGACGGAAGCCCCTAAAGGGAAGGTTGTGCCGAATGATAGGGCACCCTGCCTTGCTAAACTTTGTCTCGCCTGACTACTCGAACAAAGGCATTGAAGTGCCCGCATGCGTGTGCCGAAACACAACCAGTGCACCGCTTGTAGTTTTAACATTGACTATAGGCCGACGCATACAGTGTTGTGCCGGGCGATTAGTGCACCACTGCACTAATGACTTTTACATTGTAAGATCGCTTAAATGTTGCACAAGATGTTGTGCCGAGGTAAGAGAGCACCATCTGTTTTATTTGCTTGACCGGACACTTTACTTGTAGATGATCTGCCTAAACCTTCGACCGGCAGGCTGTATTACAAGTCAACTAACATCAGACTGGTAACTTCAATCTCTCAGCTAGCTACTGCTACCTCTACAGTCCACCGCAATCGCTTCACGCTCTCACCACTAAGGGCGCCTACATGTACTGTTGGAACCTGGCCAATCTAAACCACACAGGGGCGGCTTCATCCGACGGGTATTGGATCATTACCAGGCAGGAACTGAATGGGTGGGCCCCTATCCTCTCCAGGCTATAGGTTTCCCCCTGCGGCCGTGGTGAGCGGTGGTTAAACCAACAGTTCCAAAACAACTACTGCTACCATACAAGACTTGCAGCCTGGAGCTACTGCTAAACAGAAGTGCAGCCGAAATACTCCAGCAAACACCAACTAAATCGTATCAGAAAATGTCGGTGATAAACAGATGGTGAACACCTAATTCAAAAGAAAGAACCACAATCCCTTGCCCACAAATTCCAATCCAATTACATTGTCACAAACCAATTAAAAACAAAAAATTCCATGCTAAGTTAGCAAAAGGGTTAATTAAAGAGCCTGTAGCGCGAACATTACGGTAACCTGCCACGGGCCTTAACAGGGTGGCGGCCGCCCCTAGTTACGGTCAAGTGAGGGGTCAGTAGCAGGGGTCAGGTCCCCAAAGGGGTTGCGACCTGGGTTTAATAAGTAAAAGTAGTGGTGGCACAGATTGTCATTTGCCAATAGGCCAACATACGGGAAAAACAGCACGCGCCTTAAAAGGCTTGCGGTCGCCCCTTAGTACGGTAAGTGAGGCGTCAGTTAGCAGGGTCAAGGTCGGGGTTGCGACCGGGTAAGTGTAGTGTTTAGGACAGATTCATGCAATAGGCCCACCTTACTGTATTAAAACAGCACGAGCCTAACAGGCGTGGCGGTCGCCCTTAGTTACCGTCAAGTGAGGGGTCAGATAGCCGAGTCAGGTCAGGGGTTGCGACCGGTCAAATGTTAGTGGGTAGGCCAGCAAAAATTACGGTTAAACAGCACGCGCCTTAAGGGGCGGTCGCCCCTTAGTTACGTCAAGTGACGGGGTCAGTTAGCTGGGTCAGGTCAGGGGTTTCACTTGCAGGGTCAGGTCAGAGGTTGTGACCGGGTTGAGAGGGTCAGGGGTGGGAGTTTGGGACCAAGTCATAGTGTAGGGCCGACATGTGCGGTAGCTAGCCAATTCATCCAAGAAACGACCCGGTAGATTTATAATTAAATGTTGGCCACCTACCGGGTTCCGCAAAACCTATTTAGGATTGGTTGTTTTAGGTTTCATATCTAATGTTTTAAAGAGTGCGTATCATGCTAGTTTCTGACAGAAACTCGCACAGTAATTCAGCTTAAGTACTGGGCCATCGCTGTGAAGTTGCTCTAAGGATAGAGGATGGTTCGCGACCAGAACGTATAACAATCGGAGGGTAGTGCATCTCGGACATTTCAAAAATGAACTAAGTCCAGGAAAAAACTAAGTCCAAGTTCAGAAAAAAAACTAAGTCCAGAGCGGACCGCTTCCTGGGTGAGCGGAAAGTCGCCCAAGATCTATTAGTGATCTTCAGTGCAAAGTCACCTAGCCGGCTACGGCAGTGAAAAGTCACTTGCTCGGGGCCACGGCAGTAGGACTTTTCAAAAAATGAACTAAGGCCAGAGCGGACCCCGCTTCCTTGGTCAGCGGAAAGTCGCCCGAGATCTTTTAGTGATCTTCGGTGAAAAGTCACCTAGCCGGGTTACGGCATTGAAAAGTCACCTTGCCGGCCACGGCAGGTAGGACTTTTGCAAAAATGAACTAAGTCCAGTGCGGACGTTCCTTGCTCAGCGGAAAGGCGCCTAGATCTTTAGTGATCTTTCAGGTGAAAAGTCACCTAGCCCGGGCTACGGCAGTGAAAAGTCACCTTGCCGGGCCACGGCAGGTAGACTTTTCAAAAAATGATACGTCCAGAGCGGACCGCAACCTTGGTCAGCGGAAAGTCGCCCTAGTCTTTCAGTGAAAATAGTCACCTCGCGGGCTAAGGCAGTGCAAAGTCACCTTGCCGGGCCAGGCAGGTAGACTTTTCAAAAATGAATAAGTCCAGAGCGGACCGCTGCCTTGGCAGGTGGTAAATCGTTATAGATTATTAACCCAAATCTTGGGTTGAAAAAGTTGAAGAAAAGTCACGTAGCCGGGCCACGGGGCCAGCGAGATTTTCAGTAGCGGACCACTTCATTGGTCAGCTGAAAATCACTCTAGATCTACTAAGCGAACCTTGGGTGAAAAAAAAAAAACACTACGTCCAGAGTTCAGAGCGTACCGCTCCTTGGTCTTCACCTGGAAGTGCCGAGTGGACTTTAGAGAGGAGCGGTCTCGCTGTAGAATGCTAGTTCAAAAAAAACGACTAAGTACACCACAAAAAATTCTAAGTAGGGTAGGGGGCGCCCAACTCGAAATCTCAATCGTGCAAAGGTTCCATCAACGTGTATATATTTTAAAAGGGAGTTAGTTAGTAAGGTGAATATAGAACCTCTTTGCGTTCAACCTCCAGACCAGAGAACCGTAATGTCTTTGTTAGTCTTGCCTCAACTTAAAGTTATTTTTTAGCATATAAAGTCACTCTGTAATATTACCATCGTCTTACCAAGAGGAGTGTACCTGCAAACCCAAACGGTTTCCAATTACCTTCGAGGTGAAATTGGTAAGTAAACCAGAAAAACAAATTAATGTAAGAACCCTTATATGTTTGTCATTATCTTAACGAAAGAATGGCCCAACGGCTCAACAAACTTTCATTTGCCAGCAAAAATTTCCATGGGGCTGCAAAATAGGTGATGCCCGATACGGATCCTATGCACCAATATGAACGAAGCGGATTTAATTACGGATCTGAGGACGAGAAAGAGAGACAATACGGATTTAAGATTTGCCAAAAATAATGACCAAAGAAATGCATTTTCAAGTAAAACTTAATAGGCCGCACAACCTGTGATAAATAGGTTATCATATAATTAATAAATATTAATATTAATTATTAATAATCGAAATAAATACGTTTTATTCCTAAAAGAAAATTATAGCTCACTCAATCTGATGCAAATCAGTTATTGAGTTAATACCATCCTTTAGCATTTCCAAAAGCTAAGGGAGTGTCTTATTACGCCGGGAAGATGGAGGAATTCATTTATTTGTTTGTTTGTGTTTGTTTGTTTAAAAAAATCAGTTTCCCTCTGGTTACCATTAGCATTCCTCCATATTTTATGAAATTTCTCCTTTTCAAATTTCAGATTTCCCCTTCACTTGATGAAAGTTTTCGAGTTCCCCGCTCTCGATTAGACCATCAAATCCATCAAATATCCACTCCACATATGGCAGAATAACGATTCCTCCCTAAAAATTCAAAGGTCTCTATCATACTTATCATCGCGTCATTGCCGAACTTAGTATGAGTGGACTATAATATTGTATTAGATAACTACCACCACAATGACAAAGAATAATGTGTCTAAATGAGGTTGGGAAAAAAATGTATTTTTTTTTAAAATATTGTTGATTTGTAAATTGTACAGGAGTTCTTGACGAAACTTAACATAATTAAGTTGTGTTTTTAAAAAAAGAAAAAACCTAAAAAATTAAAAAAAAAAAAAAAAAAAAACCTTTGATTTTTCATGTTCCCTAAATATTGCGGATTAAAAGAGCTGATGAACGATAATTGCCGATTGCACTCTAGAAAAAACACATGCACAGGAACGCCACAATGGCTTCCAAAATGGCCGCCTAAATGAATTGTGCTTGTTTGTTAGGGTCTATTGTAAATGTTTAAGGCAAGGAAAATCGGAGAGTGGTGTGGGATTAGATGTGAGATATAACGTCAATGAAAGATGGGAGCATGTTACCATTACTGTTGAACTAAAGAAAAATGAATGGCAGAAAGACCTCGAGTTGATACTTGAAAACAACTTTTTAATGACACGCTGACACTTATGTTGTTTGGTCCGGGAATGTGAATGCGTATCCAGCCATGATTTACGCAAACCACGTGCCAACGTACAATAGGAGCTCTATATTCTGTAGCATTATCTGCCGACGTCCTTAAGTCTGTGTCCCTTCTTGAGTGCAATCGGCAAGTTTTCGTTCACCAGCTCTTTTAATTCGCCAAATTTCGGGAACATGACAATCAAATCAAACATTTTACGCACTTTTATATTCTGGGAAAAAGCACCTGTTTGAAAAACACAACTTTAGCATTCAATGCATCACGTGTAGTCAAAAACACATGGTACAATTTGAAATCAATTTGTGATTATGAAATTGTTTTTCTACATGTTGCAATACTTTTGGTCAGTGTTGTGTACATTTTTCTAATTAAATATAACCGAAATTGATCATTAAAACATTAACTAATTTTGCTTTAAATTGAGCTAATATTAGCCATTTCCAATTTGTGGCGTGTTTCATTGTGGCATCCATGGCTTTTATATTAAAGCCCAGAAAAGCAACCTTTGTTGTTTTATAGTGTAACTTTCTAAAAATATTGCTGGCTTTATACAAACAATTCTTAGCGCGAGTTGATATCACTTTCGCTTGGTCCGCTTGGTAAGATGTGTGGCATAAATAGCTTGGAAGACTACGGATAATACTGGTATGAAAAAGATATAATTATATTGTTATGAATAAAATTGATGTCGGTTTACCTAACATTGCAAAAACCTCTGTCCCACCGAGGCCACGATAATTGTAATTAAATGAATTTAATCTTACGTGGTTTGAAATAAGAACGACCAGTTTTATTTATGATAGGAATTTCATTTAAAGACACTATCAGTGATTTGCTAAATCAGCAAATCGAAAAAATCATCAAAAATCAGATTTTTGCATGTATGTAACAAGTACAGGTATCCTAACACCCTGCAAATGATAAGACCGGAACCAACCTAATAAGGACAGGATCGGAGATTTTAGTCATTATTGTCCGAACGGACGCTTACTACAACACGTATGAATGGGGAATCGTATCTCGGAACACTGCCGTTTTCTTCTTTTCTGTCAATCCTACAGCTGGAAATGGTAACTTATGAGAATTCTACAGACTTATCCTTCACTTTGAAGCTATTCCTGCAAATTTCAAATATTTTTCAATCATTGGATAGGTCTTAATTTATGACGGACTTTAAGGAAATACCGTATGTCTTGTCAATGTCCAATCTGTCAGTCTCAAACCTGGACGAGTGTAATTAGTTTACTGCCAATCTAATTATTTCATATCATAATAATGGGGAAATAAAGACTGAAGTCTCTCAATACAGCCCGCCACCGAAGAAGTAAGTATGAGCTTAACCCCCTTAAGTACTACGTGGAGATAGGTCATAACGAAACTTGCGTGATTCTGAAGCCAATTAGCAACATGGTAAGAACGGTAAGGGGAACAAGACAAGAATTTAAATATTGGAAACTGCATTTCAATTGGTTAGTGAAATGAATTATATGATGTCATTAGCCAATCCAAAATGCTTTATGAATGCAGATATATCCAGGGGGGAGTTATACTGACGTTTAAATTTGTTTATACTAACTACCATTTCCAATAGGTGTCAGGATATTGAAATTGATGGCATTCGTTTTATGGCAAACAAAAAACATAATGACTCAATGTAAAAGTTTGCTACAAATTCCGAAATATATCTACTTTTATTTCTGACGTACTCAAAACCTTTGATGTTTCTAACAAAAACTTTTTGGAGTACTTTTGAGGTCGAAACATGGATTTATTGATTAACAATTGCAGCCATAACTTCCTCAACACAAGGTAAACCAAATAATGTCCTTATAAGCTCGGTGGTCACTCCTTCTCTATCATTCGTCATTTTCCCCATCGCTCCTCTCTCTCTCTCTCTCTCTTTCCCTCTCTTCCTCTCTTCCGTTCATTTCTTACCCCACTTTCTCCTCCTTCCCCTACTGAACTGGGCAAATTTTCTAAATTTTTTTTTTCAGAATATACAAAAACCGACAATGAGATTACTTTCGGAGTAGACAAAGTACAGATTAACAAAAAAGCGGATGTTTTCCACAATGAACTAAATTGAATGTCTAAATTCCTTTTTCCACATTAGAAATTTAAAAATATCCAAATTACTAATAACGTTGAATCTTTTCAAATAGGATCGTAGCATTTCTGCAAAGGTTCCTTCGTTTTTCCCCCTTCCCTCGGTTCAGCTAATGATGTGCTGATCAACTTTTTTAGAAACAGTATCTGGCCGTTCGTGAGGTTCAGTTCTTCGAAGCCTGCAAATTATTTGCTAAGAAGATTAACGTTGATAATAACCTTCCTAATGGCGAAACAACCAAACAACATGCGCCTAGATATGATCGCCACCCGTAGCCCTAAAACACCTTTGAGGTACTTGCATACGAAAGACGGAGTGATACGTATGTTTCCGGTCGTTGTCTTTGTCGCCGTAAACAAGGTACGTATGCGCTTCATTTTATTGAATAAGTTTTGGAGAAGTTTGTGTTTACGAAATACCTTCGTATGATGACTATGTTTACAAGGCTCTAATTTAGGACAGTTCAAGACTCGTCAATCTCGAGTTAATACATTGAAGGTCAAGGCCTCTGAGATTCTCAGGCAGGTTAGTATTACCTACAAAACTTATGTGTTGGCCATCAAATAATATAATACGGACTTTTTTGCAAGGATTGGATAAATCAATGTAAACATATTTCCTGTTTCGAATTACCAGCTCGCCTTAGATGAGGTGGTAACAATTAATGATAAGTCCAGATACTATTAAAACAGGCCTCATTTAGTCTCCATTCCATCTGTCATTTCAATGTGTTGGATTAAGATATTCCGATCACCTAGCAGCTGCAGGATGGTGTTGCTTCTGTAAAATACAGTTCCTTCAATTGAGGCTGTATCAAATATATTGACATAGGATTTTGTAAATACTATGTGCACGATAAAACCCATTCTCATTCCAGTGGGCGGGGTTGGTTTGGTTTTGTAAGGAAACACGCAATTATTGATGTTGCCTATCCAATAAGTAGAGGAAAATATTTGATAGTGGGTCCCCAGCTAACATTGCGACATTGGCCCAACACCTTGCCAATATATTTTTTGTATTGCACGATATGGCTGCGATATCGGGTCGCAGGATTGCTCATGGGGCTTACGTTGGCCCACTGTTGGGCTTGGGCCAACGTGGTGCTTGATGGCCCAATATTGTCAATATTGGGCCTTAATTGGACCACCATCATATGGATGTGACTGACTGACGTTGTGCCGATATCGAACCAACAAAATTGAGGTTAGGACAAGTTGTTTTCCTAATGTTTACCAATGTCAGTGTGAACGTTGGGACAATGTTGGTCCAACAGGTTTATCCACATTATAATTACCCTTTTGCCCTCTCTGGACCAACCCCCCTATACAAAATAAAACAATCTGAGGTTACGTCAATCATCAATTCTGTTCTTACATCTGCAGGGACTTTTATTTTAATAGCATTTAGTTTGACTTGCCAATTCGGATAATTCTTGAAACAGGTACACTATTAGAAATAAAGGTTCCCCATAAAGGTTCAACATAGAACTTTTTGTCCTGTATTTAGCACCCTAAGTTCTATAAAGAACCTTACTAAGTCTATGAGACCATCAATATTTAAATAGGCCTAGGAAAAAGTTTTTTGTTTGAAATGTTTAGCAACGGAAGGAGTGAGTGATTAACCTTTTGGTTTCTAAAATATGTTCGTGGCTAAATAAAAAAAACTTCTACCTTTTAAACTAAACTCTATGAACCCTTATCGTTACGTCTAATAAATCACCTTCAGAGGGTTCTTTGGTTAGAACGAAAGAAATGAGTGTGAGGATTGACATGAAATTAGTTTAGAACCAAAGGGTATGTTCTACCATTCACTTTGCATAACCTTTCCAAAAATACACGGGGACACGTGTCAAAAGAACATTCATAGGCCTATTTAAATTTTGAAGGTTCTTCATAAACCTTTTTAAGGTTCTTACAGGTTAAATACAGGACAAAATGTTCTATGTTCAAACCGGTATCGGAGCCTCTATTTCTAAGAGTGGATGCAGAATTTCTTAACTTTTACTTTCAAATACATATAATAAGGAAGTTGGCAAAGCCCAATATCCTCACCAAGGCTTTTCTTAAGCTTGATCTCCGATGCTGGTACTCTCTAAGGGAAGTCTCACTCTAAACTTGGGTTTTCAACAGTCTAGTGGGTGGACTTTTTTTTAACATACTGTGAAAGTAGTGGAAAAAATCCCAGGAATGCACTGTTCCGATAACATGAGGAATTTTCTCACATATTACATAACACTTTCAGAGTATGATGAAAAGAAAAAAATAGAAAGTTTTTTATTTTTTTCTTTTTTAAATTGGTTTTAGCTTGGTTTGTTGTTTTGTGTTGTTGTATTGGAAATTATTGCAGTACACTAAAGTCCCTTGTAAGTTTTTTAAAGCTAGCTGGAAACAACAAAGTCGGCGTTCCGACTTTTTGCAGTTAGAAACAGTCGTAAAGAGAACATTTAAGACCACTTTAATTATGCTTTAGAGTATGTTTTCACAAAAGAAACAGTAATATAAAGAGTTGATATAATCAAAAATGGGCCATTTTGAATATGGGGAAAAATACTGATTGGGCTTAAAGGCGGGATTAAAGTTAGAGTCTTTTTGAGAATACCAGCCGGAATGTTTGGGAGTTCGTAACCTGGACCCATATGACACACTTTTTTCTGACACACTTATTGAATTCAGAAAAAGGGTTCCAAATTAATAAGTGCTGTCAGAAAAAAAAAAAAGTGTGTAGATGAGTCAGGTTACGGGAACTCCAAAGTTTCCAGTTCATAATTCATGTCCTGAATGCTAATGTCAGATTCTGGACCGAAGTCATGCTCCAGGAGCAATAAATTTTCAACTCGTCTTATAGCAGCTCTAGTATGATTGATTATGTGTGCGCTTATTCCGTGTAAACGACTTTCCGTCGGCCCTGGTTTATGTGGTGGGCACTGTAGGTTGCCCGTCTTAAATCCAAAGGTCGTGGGTTCGGTTTCCTGCAACTAGTTCAAACTGCCCGGTAAGCGTACGTCCCATACCTCTGAATATATGGGCTTTGGAGATCGTTTGAACAAACATCCTTCCAACAGTGTGTCCATTCGGAAACATTAATATTGATAAAGCACACCGTGCAGTTTTCGTATCACGTATCCAAATCCTTACTAAAGTTTGTTAGAATCTCAGGATATCAGCGGCAAAAGTAATCTTGATCGAGACAAAAAGAACCATTGTGTGGTTTTGTACGTACATAGAATATTGTTTCTTGGTTGAATCTATTGATGATAAGATGATATCTTGGGCTCTGGCTGCCTCTGAAATTCCCTCTATTTAAGGGTTTTTCTGGATACTCTGCCAAGATAGCAAATACATGAATGATTCAGAGGGTGCATATTGTTCTGGTCCTGGCAAATTGGTGTCAATACAGTAAATCTTAGATATGCATGGGGCAATAGAAATATGTTTCCCCATTCAAAAGTTTGAAACCAAGGCTGTGTCAGCCATTTCGGGTACTATGATTAGGCCTTCTGCTCTATCCATTTCAATCTTGCATGTACACAGCAAGCAAATAAACAAAAGGAGGGAATGCATTTATTAAACAAAATGCTGCCAATTTTTTGCGGAATACAAACTGCACCAGCCACCTGGGTCTAGTTCAAGAACTATACTGGGATAGTTTGCGTGTGTTAAAGCCAATGCTAGCACATTTGTTTACGAGCACCCTCATTTTCAAATTGGTTAAATCTTAAAGTGATAGGAGATTTTTGAGGCTATTAAACTTCTCTAAAGGCACTTCATCGGTTGTAGACCACCTACCGAGAACGCTTCGAAGGTTTATGGACAAACAGATGCACGAACAAGAAAAAAACCAACAAACCTTGTTTGAATTTGCCTGCTCTTTTCTAATATTCCTTAGGCTATAGAGGAAAACCGCTTGGAACGACAGAAGAAATACTCTAAATCCCTAACAATTGCTAAAGGCACCTAACGGTGGCATTTCGTGTTCCACATGCAGCCGTGGTCCCCTCCCCATACTACTCAAGTCCATTCATTCGTCACTGCATGAAATGGATGAAACCCGTACAAAGTGAATTGCGCTTGTTCGGTTTGTGTCAGGAATGGTTTTCATCCATGCAAATTAGTCTAAGACTTAGGCCTACCTAAAAAAAAGTTTAGATTTTTAATCTGAATCATTTGAAAATTGCCTCCTAGGCATGCTAAATATATGCCATATTTTTTCTGCTTCAAAAACTATGCCTGCATTCCCACCAGATAGAAACCATGACAACGAGCATGGGATTAGATGCGCGGTACAAAGCATCAAATCTACTCTCTAAAATATAGTAAACATTATAATCTGAGAATAATGTTGAACCGATTCGAACAATTTAATGCTGCATGTGTGCGTGAAGCGTCGCAATGCTTGTCGCGAGCGGTAAACACAAAATGACACGCGATACACGCCCATGTACATGTCGCACACGACGGGTCTGCGTACGCTAGTTCAAACAATATTACGGCGGACTATAATCAGCGACTTAATTTCTGATTACGTTCTTGCGGCAAGTCCCAAAATCACAGTGGAGATCCGTCTTTAAACAGCTGATAGTTTCATAATTCAGGTTGATCAGGCCTTGAATTCCTCTTTGGGACTTGTAGACCTCACAGTAATCTATGATATGGGGCCAATGGTTGTGGCTCTGCACATCGCAGTTTTGTGAAAGTTCTACTCCGATCTTGTGAGGAAGTTTTTGGTACGTCCAACGCCGTTCTGAGTCTGTTGAGGGTTGACCCATGCTTTCCTATCAAGGGTCACAGCTTGGGCTTGGTAGATGGGCTGTACACAAACTGCTTTAGTTCAAGTAGAGGATGACCATTGTTCATACCATCTGTCATTGATCCAGGTTGATCGATAGGGGGATACTGTGACTGCAGTTCATGGATTGGGTAGCAAAGTGATTCCGTGGAACTCTATGATCCTCAAAGGGTGTTGGTGGGGGGATTAGGTTAACAGGTTCATCACGCTTCTTGGCGAGCTTGATCGTTTGAAGGTTCCTCCTAAGGTTTTCAGGAGCTATGCCAGCCAGAATTGGAAGATATTCTACAGGCGATCTACTCTGCACTTGAAGAAATTCATGATTTTGTAGTACCAATACCAGTGGCAGTGGCCTAGGCTATAGTTGTCGTCACAATTCCTTTTCTGAAATAGGCGCCTACATACGCGCGCGAAGTTGCTGCGTGTAACGCGCAGACTATGTATTTCTTTTACGCGTTGTCATGGTTCTGTCTGGCGGGAATGCTGGCGTAGTCTTGACGCAGAGAAAAGGAATCATGACGGAGAGTATAGCCTAGCCCTAGAACATGTAGAGCCTAGCTAGGACCTAGCCTAGCCTAGCATGCCTAGGCTAGGCTAGTATGGCAGTGTGACCATAACAACGGCAACGCACGGTCAGAATCAACTGAAATCCGGAAATAACCTTTTCTCATTGATATATCTGGTGAACCATACACAAACAATGAGGGTGCTTGATTCACGAAATGTACCTTTAATGCATTGTACAGGCCTGAAAGCCGGGACTGAAAGCTAACGAAAAATACAGATTTTGCAGCATTAACTTTACCGAAAAGTGCTCAACAACATATATATGCAATAATCTCATAGATATTTATTGTATTTTATCGTTTTTAGCACGGTGAAGGGAATTTATGACAATTTTTAGAGCTTACCTTCCTCCTTCGTAATCCGCCATCAAATACCCGCCGAGAAAATGAGTCCAGCGGTGAGCATGCGCACTAAAGAAGCTATATAGGACGCCACCAAGCGTTCAGAAACACGGAGAATTCACTGATATCGTACTGATATCGGGCCTAAGTTGGCGATAAGTTGATGCAAAGTTGACATTATGCTGATATTGGGCCAACATATTGCTGCCAACCTTAGCCAAACTATTAACCAACACTGAAAAGATAGTATTGGCTGTATATTGGCAATACGTCGCATGCCAACCCCGACCCTTTACCAATGTTGGCCCAACCTTAAAGACCAATGAAATGCCAATCCAACCATCAGCCAATGTTGGCCCAATTTTAAAATGTTTGCTGGGTCGTCGCGCGAATGTTTACGCGCGCGTGGATAAGGTTACGCGGTGCACGCAGCTGGTACGGGTTGGTTCGTTTTTGGCAGCGAAGGAGTATTTTTACCTTTTTAACCAATATTATTAAAATAGAAAATATTTTCGGTGATTGAAACAACTAAAACTAAATAAGAATGACAATAAAAGATAGGATTTGTTGTTTTGCCTATCTCGTAGTTATAACGGCTGCGCCGGCATTCACTACTCATAATATCGTACGGTCCATCCAATATGACACTATAATAGATAGCAATAGATGCAAAATAGCAAATCCTAGCTTTTATTCTCTAGGTAATGAAGGTGACGAAGGGGGCATCATTATTCATCTATCGGCGCCATTTTACCGACTTTTCCTTCAATTTTTTTCACGGTTAACTAAAAGCGATTGATGAATCTGCTCTGACCTTTAAACCAAGGGAACATTCTTCTCCGTGAGAGGGTTCGTTTAAGCACTTAGAAAACTGTGTAGGACATTTCGCCGATTGAGGGCTGCTCATTAAATGACGTTGTGTGACGTCAGAAAATTTGAGAAACAGACAGGTTGTTGAATCATTGGAAATGTTTATTTACATGTGTAGAAGCTGCATAAATTTCCCCACATATGCAATCGTAAGAATAGGTGTAGCAAATAATTTCTATCATTGATGGCTACTTTCCGCCTCAAAATCGGAATTATGTGTGAAGTTTCAGAGGATTTACTGCATCGTTCCGTATCCAGTTTTTCTCTCTTTGGCCTTTGATCGCTACAGTTTGACAAGTAATTTTTCGGACTTATTTCCTTCTAATCATCTTTCAAACATTTTATCATAAGCCGACATTTTTTATGGCAAATCCTGAAGGTTTAACCTTTATACTCGTACCATATTTGACTTGCATTGTGTAATAAACTTGTGGCGTTTTCCATTATGCATAGATTCAACCCTTCGAAATTTTGACTGTTACTGCATGCCACCCTGGTTGATGAAGCCCCGATCGGGAGATGTCTTACACACGGCACGCTATATAGTGCTCATTGATTATGTTTGTAGCCTGAGTCCCCGGCCCTCATTCATAACTAGCGATGTTGCGGATCCCGTCGTACGGTACCCATACAATAGGCTTCTTTTCAAGTTAGCTGCTGCGTCTCAAAAGAAGCCTATTGTATGAGTACCGTACGACGGGAGCCGCAACATCGCTACTAACAAACATTGCGGATAAGTCCATACGTTTTCAAGGACTGAAGGATTTAGCGGATCAGGGAACGAAATATCACATAGCTTCAACGGCGAAGTTTCGGGTTGTCTACAAGGCTTCAGAGATTGCGCCTATATTCTTAAAGCTGTCATCCATAGCCACGTTTTCTGACTTACCTAAAAAATGAGATTTTTATGTCCTCGAAATCGTTGGTCTATTGTACGCGCATGTAATTTTGTGTGCAGATTCGATCTTGTCTGAAAGCAATTTTGTGATTTCTATCCGCACACGGACAAACATAAACACCCAGTGACCTATAGGTAGTATGGTGGAAACATTATCTTAAGGAACTTTCGGAATCAACCAAACATTTTGGAAATATATACTTATTTGATGACATCTTTTGAACCATAACCGATTAAGGTGCTTAAAAAAACGAAACGTGCCTTTACTCTCTCTTTCGGACGGTGCGGCCTTTTAGTTTCAACAAACACAGTATAGAGTACCGGTCTGACAAACTTACGAGCTCTCAGTTACGAGGTTTAAAAAACCGGGTGCATGACATCAATCGAGTGGACTTTGAACTTATGCAGTCATATTCTGAAACAAGCTGGGCATGGGCGTCTCACGTATTACCGCCATCTGAAATACAAACCTCGTAAGTATTTAAGCGTGTAATATGCAACCCCCCCCCCCCCACCTGAGTCAATCTGTAATTCATGATAAGTGAGTTGTTCAAAATACATTGGTAACGCTGGAATGCAATGTATAAAAAGTAGCAAAGATACACTTTTTTGTGGAGAATCCAAGTAAGGTTAGGCTTTTTATTTTGTCTTTCTCCCATACTATGATTAAAACTTATTGCATTTTTACCGAGCCAAAGACCTATTTCGGAAGAGAGTTGAAAAGGAATAGTATAGGCAAGTAAATAGTAGGACCTGTGAAATAACGATAGTCATAGTCATTTTACGTGTGGCAAAGCCCTCTACAATTATTACCGCTACCTTTGGAATATGCCCAGGACAGTCACACGTTCGAGCGGTTCTCAATGACAATATTCCTAGTCGCAGATCCCCATTTGCACTGGGTTAGAGAAGCAATTCAGGTAGGCGTCTTGCACCGGACACACCAGAGGGCGGCAGCGGGACTCGAACCCACGACTTGTGGATCATGGACCAAGTGCTTTTACACTGGACCACACGCGCTCTAAAATTTTCCTTCGCAACTAAGAATGGTTTTTATTATTTTAATTCGCATTACCCCTTTTAAAACCTAAAGATTTGTACGGAAAACACACAATCACTAGTTTTGAGAGGCTTTCCAAATGGCAACTGATCTAAGACTAAGCTTAAGAAAACGTACTTTTTTAAAATTCGTTTGTGCTGCTTCGTAATTCGCATGAATTTATGTAATTCGTACCTTGGGGAATTTCTGTGTGACCTTCGATTTCATACTACCCCCTTGGATATTCTGGCTTATGGGTTATAGCAACATATTATATCCCTAACGGCCTAGAGAGAAATCTGACAATCACCGCAAGAGTGAGGTAGCGGTATTTTTGTGGTCAGATCTAGGCGCAATTTTAAATAACCCAAGGCAGGGGTCCGACTCAGTGATTTTTTGGTCAGGTACCTTGTGAAGCAGCTTAAGGGACGCTAGGGATATATTAAGTAACTTAATGGGGTTCAAAAGATGTCATGATACTGGCCCATGTCGGTAGATGCAGGTAGTGTGACTTAATTTTTTAAAATCCGAACAAAATATTGGTTTTTATCCCGATTCTTAATCTTAACTTGATTTTAAAGAATTGAGGTAACAATTTAAGGGTATTCAAAAAATGGAAAACATTAATGATTGCGTGAAAAAAAACCCTTTGTATTACAAATTAGAACCAAAATATACGAATAAACTAGTGTGAGATATTCAGAAAAGAAATATAGAGCATCTAAACTACTCAAAATACCCGGATATGCAACAAGAACGTACTGCACGAATTCCGGCAATGAACTTAGGAAAGGGTTGAAAATCAAAAGCCGAGCTAACCTGGTTGGAAATATTTCAACAAGAGCAAATGCATTGCGCTCTCTTTTGAAGGTAGGTGGACCATTTTTTCCAGGAATATCGCCGTGCAAGGATCGATGCAGAGGGGCCGCAAGCGTTTGGAAGGGTCCAGAGACGACCTATTTTATAGGGTTTACTAAGAGTGGAAAACCCAATATTTCGGCACATTCTGTGCCACAACATCGTTATGCATTATTTCCCTGCTTTATCTAACCTTCTGAAAATATCATCTCAGAATTTACAGATTATAAACTGCATACTGGGGGGGGATTATTGTTCTAGAAGTTTAAAATTTGGTTTATGAGTTCATAAAAGAAGACATGGTGTTGTTTTGATTGTCTTTGAAAATCTTCGCCTCTTATCAGGATAAAGAAAATGACAACAAAGTGTTGAATCGGTTTTGCTTTAAAACGAAAGGACTATTGCCCCAAAACTGTACAAATTCAAGTTTACCTTTCAAAAACAGCCAAATGAGATTGACAAGAGCGTGATGAAAAAAATCAACTTTGCTTTTGCACACTTGTTGATTCATAAACTTTATATAGCATTTCCACTTATTTTTAACCTCTCCGCATTTATCTCCGGCTATCCCTATATGTTTGTTATTTTAGAAATGAAATCTGCACGCTTATAATAATATTCTTTATTATTTATTAATAATCAACTCGACGTCTCAAATTGGAATCGATAGTCTAAATTCAGCAATGATAACTATTTTTCTGACACTCATTCGCGTTGTGATAACCTATGACAAACAACGAGACATTATAACAATGCCGTTATTTATTAGGTTTTAGCGTTAACATTAGAGTCTTAACAGCATTTGACTTGAAACCTTGAAATGACTAAATTCGTCATACATGCCAAAGATACGTTTTAAAAGTGACTTATTGCAGGTGTTATTCTGAGTGGGTTTTGGGGTGAGAATGTGAGAGTACATTTTAGCGATGAATCTCATTTTTGTGTTGTTGTCATTAAGTAAATGGGAGGATCGGTCTATGTAGAGCATAACTGGACTCCGGATATGATAAAATATGCTTATTTTGGCTCAACGATCTTAGAAGGGCGTCAGCCATAACGCAAGCTTGTTTTCGCATATGGTTGTGGAGAGATGAGCGATAACTGGATAGTCTAGTATAGTCTAAGGTCTCCTTGAAAGACAGTAACATGTAAAAAAATTAAAAACTATTATTACACCGGCCACCTCTAAATCATACATCAATTTGTAGCACTATCGATTAGTGGATATTTGCAAAGCGGCACCAACAGTATGTGGAAGAAGCGGAGGCAGCCATGCTTTCTATTGTTGGACTCTATGGTTTTCTTTTGGTCGGCAAAACAGCGAGACGATGAATTCTAAAGATGACCGTAACGTTGCCCTATATCTATATATAACCTCGTTTGGTGTTAGTGATTCTGCAAGTACTTCAGGGCATCTTAACACAAAAAAATAGGTTCAATGTAAAAACATTGGAATTTTTTAGTAACCTTCGTACCTCTGCTCGTAAATCAAGGTTGCCTTGTACTCGCATTACTTAAGATAATTAACTTAATTTGTCAATTAATATATTAAGCAGAGGCACATTATAAAAATACTTGAACCTGGCTACTTAATAGAATCTAATAAAGGGTCTTTGAAAGTTTAAAGCCGAATTTGACCTTTTTCTGGTTTTCATACGCTACACCGGTAATGTTTTGTGAAATCGCAGCCCTGGTCACAGCGGTGGATAACCAAATTTATGTTGTCTTTCTTACCAGTGGGTAAACTCACTAATGAAGAACTCCACACTCAACCGAACTCTGAAACATTGTTTTCTTTCACATTGGAGAAATATCGACAATGAGTTTAAATAGAGGAGGTATTTGTCGCATTAGTCATGATATTCTTTGATTAGTATAATATGTATTATAAATTGAGCATGAAAATTGGTCAATAATACATGCGTGCTCTTAGCCTTAATTTCCTGCGCGCGAGCGTGAACGCATTGTTTACTCTCAGAAGTTAGTAAAAGGTTGAACAGCAGTGATATTTGATGGAGGTTGATTAAACAATGCGTTCTACATATAACCCACACTTTAGTGGCTCTTAGGTTTCGGCATCCACTTCTTTATTGGCGATGAACAATTTTAAGACAATTCACTTTGAAAAACCTTCTGCATCAAAATACTACGCATAAATTATGTACTTTGATTTTGTTCGTGATGAAAGTTGCTAATATTGATTTACAAGTAATATTTGTTACCTTAAAATATCTTAATTTTGACAATAAAATCTTTAATAGAAGAGGTAAAACCAGCCTGGTTCTTATTTAATTGAGGAGTTTTATTTATTAAAATGGATCTCAGTCCCCGATATCTATTCGCCTCGCCCACCTGTTGGGTGAGCGATTGAAAAGCGCGGTAGTTCCTCGCGTTATCTATTATAGCTATTACACAGTGCAATATTAATAACAACAAGTTAACAACAACAACACCACAACACCAACTGTGCCAAACCATTATAGGTGCATGGCGCCATCGCTAATAGCCCCAGCACAGAACCCCTGCCAGATTTTACCGGAATGTTCACAATTTTTGGGGCGTGTCGGGAAAACCGTACTATATTTATTCATGTTCCCAGTGAAATCGGAAACGCAAATTATGTTTGGTTTCGAGATGTATGAGCGAACAATGGGACGTATTTTGAAGAGGCATGGGTTTACAAAAATCCTATTTTAGGCTCTTACACCAACACGGATTGAAACGGTGTGGCGGGAAATTTCAGATGGAGTTTTGGGGTCAAGGTATTCAATCATGAAAATTCCATAATGATTATAGGGCCACTCCCTTTTAAATGGGCCAATCGACCGTCTGGCACTTTCTTTATAATATAATAATAATAATAATCATAACCACTTTTTTTATATACATTAATCCCCGTAAACAGGCTAAAAGCGCTGGTTTGCCAATTATTATTACGCCGTGTGGGTGGTTGCTCAAAGACATGGCCTTATAAGTGCACGTCTACAGAACTTAGATTGTAATATTCCCATAGCAGCTCCACGGATTTCACTTGGGTCGACTTGGTAATTGAGATTAAGTATATTGCTCAGGGACACAAACAAGTTGACCCCAGTGGGAGTTCGAACTCACGATTTTAACGATTCTATGATACCGAGTCCTGCGCTTTTCCACTGGACCACAAGTGCTCGCTTTTGTTGTCACATTTCTGTAGGTTACAACAATGGTGGCGTAAAGACCACTTCTTCCTTGTGAATTGAATTCTTCATCTTTTTCGTTTTATTCGTCTTCACTTGCTTCTTCTCTGTCTTCTTTTTATCGTGTTCTTCCTTTTCTTCTTCTTCTTCTTGGTCATGGTCGTCTTCTTCGACTTTTTCGTCTTCTTCTCCTTCTACTCAGATATTATCTATATGAACTATCAAATGAGTCGACCTTTGCACTACCATCCTACTGGTAATCAAAATCAAATAGCGTTAATCAAATTATATTATTCTACACGCTCATCATTTTATTAATACGAATCTGAGGATACAACCCAACACGATTTGCTGCAGATATTAAATTGCTATTTCAAATGCCTCGCTTATTAACCTTAGTCATTATTTTCATGGTGTTACAGGGCACCTTTCAGTAGAAAAGTTCACGCAAGTGAAAAAAGTCTGTTTTTTTAAATATTTATCACGACAACGTTATCCCCAGATCTAGTAAAATGTAATACACAAATGCTACATTGTTCATATCGGGGAAACGAGGGCATCGATATTTCCCTAGGTATTGGTTAAGGGCTTTCGCGCATCACCGATTGAGTGTGTATTGTTAACGTATATTTTATATTAATGCATACAATGACCTGCGGTTTTAAATAAATATTACAAAAATGTTAGCATTTATCCACTTAAACATCCTTTTTAAATATTTATCTAGGCTTAAGTATGATTAATATTTATATATTTGTGTATAAAATGTGATGTAAATACTGTATTGCTTTAATTACTTATGAAAACATTTTAGCGATCACTTGATATTCTAATTATACAATAAACACATGCTTATTCAAAATTAATTTTGTTTGAATATTGATAATTTGCAATCATCATCAATCGTTTGTAGGTTCTACATATAACATTAGTGATCTATTACCAATTGGAGACCACAAATCAATTGCACTCTTTAAAATACAGCTACTTGACAAGCAATATTCAACACTCTGCCAAATGAATCTATTTTTGTCAGGTGCAGTGTCAGGTGAAGAACAGACTTTTTAACAGTTTACAAAACAACTCTTCCTGTTTCTGTTTTTGCGCCATATGCCACCATGTAATGTCACCTTTTGTAGTTTCTCTTTTCTATTTGTTTTTCTGCCAATGTCTATAATATGCAAATGCCGCATTCCAAAGAGAAGTTTTAGAAGTTTGCTTATAAAAACAGAATCATCTACACGGTGTTCTGAGCCATACACATCTTTTAGCATATGTATAAGCAATTTCACTGAAACTGCTGCATTTATTAAAAGACGTCGAGTACAGAAATGTAAGTACTGAAGTCTTGGCAAGGCATAAAAGTACTTAATGCTAATAATTCAAAGGAAAATGTGGATATCATTTCCTGAACTCTAGACTCTGAGGTACAGGTATGAAGTCATTTTTCGTTTATTTTTATCTTGTATAGGTACTCGATTCAGAGTCCGCTTCTTGAAGTCACCTTGCGCAATCGATGGCTCTCAGGTTATCGTACTACTCGCCTTGCATATCACTACGTTGGGTAATCCAAATATTTCGACTACAATTTTGATTACATTTTTTAAGTTCACCTTCAGAACGTTATTAGAGATCTAAAAATAAAATTATTAGTAAAAAATTGCTCTTCATTTTGTCAAAATTGATACGGTCTTGCTCGCTTCTGATTACTTGTATTTGCCACTCGCAACTAATTTAATAAGAGATTCCTCTGATAGTAGGCTTTGTTGTACAACTACCACTGTAAACTTAATTTATACAGAAATAAATCCATGTTAAAACCATTATCAGTGAATAACCTCATGTTACTCGTTATGATATCTCTTTTTAAGCATATGGTTCCTATCATTTTGGAATTTTTGGTAAAATTTGAACTATGGTTTTTTTTAATTGTTCCTTACGGAATTAGATACAAATAGACATATTCTTCAAGATCAATCCGTTTCTCTTTCCCTTGTGCTCTTTAACTAAGCTGCATTTCTGTAACATCTTTTTTGACATGTACGTGTCAAAAATTCTTGTTCTTTCCGTACAGCACTGATTGGTCTATAGAGACAATTTTTATTGGCGCCGTCTGTGCGGCCAATTTGAATGTAGTACAGGTTGTCCCAAAATAAATTGCATCCTCGTAGTTGGTGCTATAATTTCAAAATTACTGAGAATTATCAAATTGGGTATAGCAGATTCTGATTGCCGAATAGTTCGTACATCCGGCCCATTTTGTCTGATACGGTTCACTAGTTTTGAAAACAAACCCTATTATTAACACCCTGCTGTCAAATAACCCTAGTTCCAATTTACCTTGTCGTTGAAGAGGTTCACTTCAAAAGTTGAATACATTCTTATTAACTACCAAAAACATGCTTCTGGTAATCTAATCCTGTCTTTGTTAAAAAATAAATTAACTAAAATATTTGTCATATTGTTTTATCCACGGTCGTTTATCGTCTGTGTCCCAGGTATTTTCCTCTCTCATATTAGAATATTACTTGGCCGAACTTAAATGTTTTATCTTCAGTGTGTCTGACAAATTCGCGCGTGAATATTGCAAATTCGCGGAGGGATCAAATACCAATAATTAAAATAAAATAACAAATGAATGGAATGATATCAAGGGATTTTGAAGACCTCCTAGTTTAATATGACCATGTGATAAAAACACAAACAAACACAAATAATCCACTAAAAATCAAACTTGAGTTGCATCAACCACAATGTCAGATTCATTGTGGGACAGAGAACATTCCCTCCCTTATTTTGTCACAAGATATCTTGGCTTTAAATATTTAGTAGTAATATACAAGGTTATACGAGTTAATTGAACCAACTTAAGCGGTAAGATCCAGGGGGTGAACCCCATTCAAATCCAGTCGTCCGGGCTGGGCGCTGGCATTTTGAGTATTGGCATCCGGAATAATTTTAGTTTGGGTGCTTGTATACACACATATGTCAATTCGATACAACAATCCGGCCAAAATATCAGTTGTTGGATGTTGGGTGCTATTGGGTGGTTAAATTTTGTCCTAACCCATGGCCACCCAACGAATGAATGACACGTCAGTCGTCTTGATTTACAAAACCGCCTCAATGAATACATCTTTCACCTAAGCGCGCCTAAGCATCCTCAGCGAGTGAGTATCTGAGCACAATGAGCACAATGATCCAGGTGGACTATTATTACACCTGGCCACCTCTAACACATACTCAATTTGTAGCCTACTGATTAGTGTATATATGCAAAGCGGCACCCACAGTAGTGGAAGGAAGCGGAGCAGCCATTGCTTTCTATTGTGGTATTCTAGTGTTTTTGGTTGGTCGGCAAACATGCGAGACGATGATTTCTAAAGGACGTAACGTTTTGCCCTCTCTATCTATATAGAACTCTTTGGAAGGATAACGAGACAGGAAAGAAGATATAACCCAGGCAACCTACGTACTTAAGCAAGCTGATTGTGTATTCACCAGTCCCTGGACGGCTTAAATTGTGGCTTACTTCCGTAATCGCCTTTATTCTAAAATCATTGAAGCAAAATCAGATAAAATTGGAACACGGTGGAGAAAAGTAGGCCTACAAATAGCTCACAATATTCAACAGTTTTAAAATCATTTTGAAATATATCCCCACCCCATTTCTATTCATTTTGTATATTTATCCCCTCTGCGGCAATTCGCAATAATTATTCACACAGATTTTCATTGACAACCTGGTGATTAAACATTTAAGTTTTGCAAAAGTCGCTAAGTTTTCTATTCTAAGTATGAGTAGAGCAAAATTGTAACAGACGATAAACGACCGTGAATAAAACAATAACTACAAATATTTTAAGATTTTTTAAAAAAGGCCTGATTAGTAGCAGGGAGAATTTTTGTAGTTGAAAGACAGTTTATTCAATTTTTGAAGATGACATTTTGTAACGAGCTAGGCAACTTGGAACGGGTATTGACGGGGGCTACATATAGCCTTTTTTTTTCAAAACTAGTGAACCGTATCAGACAAAAATTGACAGGATGTACGCAACTCATTTGTCAATTCAGAATATGTTAAAAAATTTGAAAATTCTCAGTAATTTTTGAAATTATAGCACCAACTGCGAGGATTGCATTTATTTTGGAACACTCTGTATTACGCCCTTGAGGCGTACGCCGAACTAAAAAAAAAAAAAAAAAAAAAAATCATTATCTGCAATTTCACGAACTTTTCAGTCCTGCTTTTAAATATTTAAAAATGCAAACGATTTTTTGTAATAATTTGCATGCATGCATAAACAAGGACACTTTTCAGCGTGATTTTCAGTGTTTTTTTCAGTGTGTTTCTTTTTAAGTGATTTTTCAGTATCGCTAAAAAAATTCACGGTGATTTTCACGGATTTTATTTCATAGTGTAACATGTGTGTGGGTGAATGGATGAGTGTTTATTCCTGACTTGTAGAAGATATGTAAATAACTCTACCGTGACAAGGTTTTACACCAAGAGTTAGGCAAACAGCCAGTTTCAATTTGAAAAAAAAAAAAAAAAAAAATTGTCATTCAGAATATGTTAAAAAATTTGAATAATTCTCAGTAATTTTGAAATTATAGCAAAAACTGCGAGGATTGCATTTATTTTGGAACACTCTGTATTACGCCCTTGAGGCGTACGCCGAACTCGCATGGCAACACTTTATCACAAGACATTGTCTTTCACGTGTTTTGTTGTTTCTAACGTGTATTGGTGTTTCTAACATGTGTGGGTGAATGGATGAGTGTTTATTCCTGACTTGTAGAAGATATGTAAATAACTCTACCGTGACAAGGTTTTACACCAAGAGTTAGGCAAACAGCCAGTTTCAATTTGCCTTATATATCTGCATATTAAATCACAGGCTAGACGTTATATTATCGACGCATAATTCCCAACTCGATATTGAAAACGGACAGATACGACCAAATTCCGATAATGTAATCAAATACTGCAAGATAACGATCTTTCCTGGATAAATGATATCTATTATTCAGGTCAAACTCACAAATCAATAACTCAATACTTAGGGGTTAGTTACCTCTTGTTTTCAGTGTCAGTGACCACTTATTTCCGAAGTTAATATAGTTCGAGTATCAAACCCCGCACACGTATAATGTGCTAAGAAAGATCGCAATACTTAACACCTACTGATTTTGTCCTTGAACGATCAGACGTCTTGTCGGTGTTTTTCTTTTAAAAAGTTTAACAATTTCCATCAGCCTTTCGAAAACATTTGGCAATCTCATTGTAACAAAATGCCGTGGATTTAGAGCTGTTCAAACCAATACAATCAGGTACTGCAAATTGAAAGAAATTCAAAGCTGGTTTGAATGTACGTAGAACTCGCAAGCCAAATAGCATGACGGAAAAGGTAAAAGTGGTAATTAGCCAATTATCTTGAAAGCAATAGGCCCGGGGGGGGAGGCTCAGTGGAAAAGGGTAGTACATATGTGCTGCCGATATGGGTCACATTTTTACCCCTTACTATAACAATGGTCATTTTTCCCACCATGCTACAATATTGTGGGTAATTTTTAGGTCATTGCGGAATATAATGGGTCCATTTTTCAATTTTTGGTCGTATTACTATGAAAATGGGTTCCATTTTTCGGATTGTCGGTTTAAAATCACAATGAAAGATGTATTTTTCTAATTTTCGGAAAAAGTTAATATGAAAAGGCGGCGGATTTTGCTAAGATTACTATAAAAACTGGCTGCGAAATGTCAAAGCTAATTATAGAAATGGGTCGAAATTCAGTCAGAAACCAACTTATTACAAATGGGTAGTATGTATTTTTGTACAAGTTGATAACTATAAACTGGTCGATTTTTTTACCTGGCTGGACGCACACCTGTACCCAATTGGGTTGCAGCTACCCACCCCGGGGCAATAGGACGGTTCCTAACAATGTTCAAGGAAAACGGGTATCGTTATGGTACTGGGCAAAAAGTCGCTATTCGATTTCGACCGGGTCTTCATCGAATTTATTTCAAAGCTAGTGTAGGCAGGTAGAGACGCAATTGGATTTGGATACCGAAAGTTGAATGTAGGTTTGGTCATCATTAATAAAAAAAATAATTTTACTTAGTCGCTAGAGAAATACAAAATTTGCTTTAGTGTAAACTGTCAATCGAATTCGAGTTTTCAATGGATGATGGGTCACGGCGGCCATTCACCACTAGATTCACTGCCCATGTTATCGCAAATGATTTGTTTTAATTAAAATGGGATCGAAATTGCGTTGCAACTTCGTTAATTTCATTAAGTACTATATCCCCTTCTTGAATATTTAAGGACCAAACATATTCGAGGGTCAAATGCCAAATCGTACCATGATAGAGCAGGAACAGAATATCATAGGGTCCTTATTTAAGGAGTTCGTTCATCTCCCACTACATCTGAGCTTTGACACCTTTGGTAGTTAGTGTGTGCCCTGCTATATTAAATGCACGTAGTTATGTGTCTCAAATTGTGGGGTCATTTTTTCTAATAGTGGGCACAATGGAAGGTACACGGGGTGGCCAACTTTTAAACTAAGCCAAATGCGTTACGTTATGCCATAGGGGTGTCATTTTATCATAACTTGTGGCTAGTCGGTTGTTCGTGTGCATGTTCTTTGCCATTTGAACTCGTTCTAAGAAATAGAATGTCAGTTCAATTGCCACCGACTCGGTTCAGCCCAGTGGGTTGGGCATTAAAGCCACCCCCTTACGAAATAAGTTTCGAATTCAGTTCTAAGGACGCACGTGTTACCCGTGCTCAGAAATAGTGGAGGATTCTATAGATTCATGAGTACACGTGACGATTATATGAATTCCGTTACGTCAGTTTTAAAATCAAAAAAGCACTGCAAATATTTTACAAGTAGAGAAGGGGTGCGCATTTTGTGTTGATCTTTATAAGACAATATTTTATAACATAACCCGCATCTATGCGGATTAATATCTAATCGGAATTTAAAAGCTTAGTGATGGCTGTTGTTGGTAAGTTACATTTTGACAATATTTGTGGAGTTCTGAAGTGTTACAATTGTCAAAACACCGGTTGGTTTAATTTAGGTGTTTTTAGAAAATGTAAGATGTACGTAGGCTCTGAATGTGTTTGTTATTGAGGGTAAGGAGATTACTTTTAAGTGGTCGTTGCACCTGTATAACGCGTAATTTGGTCGAGCGGAAACGATTTAATGAATTTGTAGGGTTGTAGTGAGGCCCACCGGGAGGCCAGATGACTGTATATTACATTGTAAAAGTAGAAAACTTGACAGAACAGAATAAAATAAGATCTTATGAGATGACAAGGGTTCGCCGTCGAACAAGTTTATAAGCACAGCCACCGCTTCCGTCAATAATCCGGTGGTAAACATCAGAGTCACACTTCGGTCACAACTCCCACAAACGCTTTGGGCTCATCAATAATGGACCAAATGGGCTAATTTTTCTAAATTCTGATTGGAATATAGCTTTAGCTGAAGTGGTTATGATTTCATTAGATTACTAACCTTACAGTCTGATTGACGATACTGCATTGGTTATAGCTTATCCTCTAACCCTTGTCTACAGAATGGGGGACCCTTTGATTTTCACCCGTCATCCCACAAATGCTTATGAAGCCACCGCATGGCTTGGCTTATATAAAATCACTCTGACCATTTTCTTTACTTCTTTACTTAGTATTTTCTTACCACAGGTTTCGCGAACACGGTGTCTCTCAAGAAGACTATGGGTTATCCCAAATTTCTGCATTAAAGTATTCATACTAAGTTGTGCTTTTGTGAATCGACATGAACTTCTTATTGTCGATTACCTTTAGTGTGCGTCTAACCTAACCCTAACCTAATTTTTGTCTGCAAATTTTAAAAACGCCCTGGGAATGTGGTATTTAAATACTAAAGTTAAGAAACTAAAATTTTAGCTTCATTTTTCTTGATTAAATTAATTTGTCAATAGCCCTTTTTGACAGATTTATCTTTTAATGTTTACAAATATTGGTATTACCACGTAATTCGGTGCAACAAAAGTGACGCACTAATCTTGTGCGTCAAAAACACCCTGTCGATCGACGGCCCAGTAATCTCCATCTTCAATCGCGGCCAAATTTAAGATATTCATCAAATTGAAGCCTTGTAAAGTTTGTCCATCCGGATTGATAATCATCACTATTCCAATTCCGGTGTAATGTCTAAACATGCTCATATCGCCATTATAAAATAAGTGTAAACATGTATCCCAATCACCTGTACATAAATAGCAATCCCTTAATTGTATGTAGTCTGGTCCAGATTTCAATATAAAATTGTGTCAGCATTTCGTGTTAAGATTTGGCAAAATTTATTTAGGGTAATTTGAGGGTACTGAATTCAAATCACCCTCCAATGCTACACCCACTTATGAGGTTTTTTCGACAAGAGATAAGGTGTCAGGTTAATACAGCGACATAATTAATGTGTCCAGATTGCGTAAGAATGTGTGTCACTATTTGTTATGTCCCAAGACTTAAAAAAATATTCGTGCGAACAGGATTTAACACATCTGTACCATCTAAATTTATAAACCCTAATACCTCTTATAGGTTATCAAATTTTCAAATTGAAGTGGTGGCAAACAGGTTTTTCGAATTTAGTACCATCAAATTACCCCAAAACGGTTTGTGCCCACTTTTAACACGACGCCTACAACATTCATCTTTTCCGGACCATCTGCCAGCACAATACATGATTTCATATACTATTCAGGGGCACCCTCACACGTGTTCTCATTTGTTGCTTCCAAACAACCTCCTAGCGATTCCTGTCTTTTGTTTGAATACTATTGTTTAACGACTATTGTTTAGACTATATGAACTCCCTTTGAAGCTAAATTTAAACTAAACATTGTTTACAAATTTATTGAGCTTTTGAAGCGATAAATTATTCATAATCTATTCGTTGTGAGATTTTTTTTTCTGATTAATATTTACATCATGTATAATTATGATTTCATATTTTTCAGGTTTTGTATTACGCTTTGTATTTTCATCGTGTGTTTGTCAGATGACACTTTGTATGGTTGTTATCGTATTTGGGTCGCCCTTCTGTATGTTGTTAAAGCCACTCTAGTAGGGTTATAACAGAATCCTATTCTCAGAATTTTTGGGAAGAAGGTTTTGAAGAGTTTTTCTATAGTTTGAAGGGTGCTGAATCCGAATTTTGGGGTCCAACCCTCTTGGGAAATGTGGGACTTTGTAAAATAAGGGGTAAATTTTACGGGGTAAATTTGAAATCAAGTCCAATTTTGTTTTAATGTAACACCAATGTTTTGTCTCATTATAAGATTAAAAAAGTATAGGTTGTGTACTAGGTTCCGACCTTTAGTTACAGGGCTTCAGCCCTGGATAAGCTTCAGTCATTCTGGGGCACAAAAACATAGCCAATGCTCAGATTTTGTTGAAACCGGTGTCAAATTATTGCTCTGGCCCATACTGAAGCAGAAAATTATTTCAATCTTTGGGTGACACCTCTGTGTACAATTTTGAGGTCAAGTTGTTTTGGTGCACCCATAGACCATTAAGACCCTTGTTACATTTTGCCCACTAATTACGAAACCAATTGCCAAACATTGTAAAATAAGGCAAGACGACATTTGACACCAGTTTCAACAAAATCGGTGCATGGTTAAACGTTACCCCCAGGAGACCCTTGACCTTAATACGGCTGTACCCACTTAACTAAAGGTCGGAACCTAGCTAAACCTATACTTTTTTTAATCCTTATAATGGACAAATACATGGTGTACATTTAATACAATGTAACTTGATTTCAAATTTCCCCTGTACGTAATTTTACCCCCTTATTTTACAAAGTTCCCCACATTTCCCAGAGGTTTGGACCCAAAATTCTGATTCAGCACCCTTCAAACTATCGAAAAACTCTTCAAACCTTCTTCCCCAACTTCTAGAATGGGATTCTGATTTATACCCTACTACTCAGAATGTGAACAAACAATGCAGAGGGCTTTTTGGAAGTGGAGATTTTTTGTATCATTGTATTGAATTGAATTGTAGTGGCAGTTAAATTTCAAAATCTGAGACCTCATTGAAAATTTTAGGTCTGTCCATTCGCCGTGAGAGGTAAGATATTTATTTTTATGGTCGCGGGTAAAAAATTTGGATGGTACCATATCATGTATAGTAACATTACTATGCCTGTCTGAGGATTTTATATTTTTTTGGCTCAAGTCGTACTTCAAAGTTGAAATCTCTTGAAAATCTTGACTAAGATCACAGCGGTGTTTTCAATTGAAATATCAGGATGAAAATACCACTATTATTTGTTGACATTGCAATTTGAACTCATAAGTTGCTTTGACACTGCAAAACATTAGTCCTTATCACAGCTAGGAGAAATATGCTTTCTTAACAATACAAATGCACTCAACTCTATAGAAGATTGGCACAAGCGGTTTTTTATTGCAATTGGTCGGTGATTATGTAACTGGCTACGGCCACTTTGAGTGACTGTTTACAGAAATACTTTGAAATACTTTGAGCTTAAAATCCATAATTGTATTTTATATATGAGATTTAGCTATAATAGTATTTTGTGCGTACTTACACTTTATGCAAACGAGTATATTTTTACCCTAAAGGGAAGCTATAGAGGATAAATTATCTATTTTGGGTGAAACAGACCAATCGCTTGAGCTGTCCATTACACGGAGTGAAGAGAAACATTCACAATTTCACAGTTAGAGTGTACCCTTTATATTTCAAATAAAAATTAAAACTCTAAAACTCCAGTGCATCACAAAATCAACTTTAAACCAACAAATCCATGAGACTATGCCCGTACGTTAAGGACTTAAGAAGGTTAAGGTGGAGAAGACTAGAGCAAATTGTCCTTTGAAAAAGGACGAGTATATCATGTGGAAATGTAATCGGCCCAGGTGACCTTTGACCCCAATCTTGTACAGCCCATATAGGCCTAGGTCCAACGGTTCTTTTGACCATTATATGCAACTGATTTTGTGGCAGAAAAAGCAAAAAGGAGGGTTAGAGAGAATGACCTCTGTCTGACCTTTGACCCCAATCTCTTACCCCCCATCTGAAGCCTTGATTCAGTAGTTCTTCTGACCAAGTCTAGATAGGAATTGATTTGTTGAAGAAACAGCAAAAGGGAGAGTAAGAACAACTGACCTATAATCACTCCTGCGTGACCTTTGACCCAATATGTGAATACCCTGTATGACACTTGGGTCCGGGGACCGGGGTTACTCTGACAAAAGTCTGGTTAAGATCAAGCCAACCGTGTAACACTAGTAGCATTTTAGACTGATCCCTGGATGACTTTGGAGATTCAAAATCTGTGAACACCCCTAATCGCGCCAGATACCTGGCAATCACTGTGACCGAATTGAAACAATAGCACATCAAATTGTGGGAGAAGAAGCAAAAGGGGTTAGAGAGTATGACATCTATTGACCCTTCGTGTACTCTGTGGTCAAACTGTAAACACCCTATATGAAGCTTAGGTCAGGAGTTCTTGTGGCCAATTCTCTCTGCAATTGGACCAAGCGTTTGTCAGAAAAGCCGAAAAAGCAAATGAAGGAAACTTAGGGAAGAGAAGAAACTAAACAGCAAAAGCACAAAACTATGCACCGTTTCACGGGCATATTAAAGGGATAAGCAGCGATAATGCGAGAGAATAAAAAAATGTGGAAATGCATTGTTTTACCTTATAAATCAAAGATAACTACGTACAATTCTATAATAACTACTTGAATGTAGGAACAAAAACCCCAACATAGTGAAAAATGAAGTTTTGATGAAAGTTTGTCATATCGTCTCCCTCAAATAGACATACCTCGATGACACTCAAATCTACATTAAAGGGCTGGTTGGGGTTTACACCAGTACAAAATAAACAACACCCCCTGCACCAATATATTTGTGTGTTGAGGTCAACTGTACAGGTCATGGTAACACAATTATGCTTATAACTCTGGTATATTCACACACGCGGAAAGGCTTTTTGACATCAGGTCCGAATTTTGATACGCACGTATATAAAGTACAGAATCGGATAAAAGTACTACCTTGTTTTAATACACGATTTCACGCCTACACTTGCGGATTATGTATTAGCACATCTATGCCAGTAACAAAAGTACCAAAATACGAATTTTTATGATATTTTCGATGTTTCGGTTCAGCAAATCGCTGCTTGTCCTTTTAATTAAGGAATGCACGCCGGGAATGCCACGTCTTTCATAGAACATCACAGATAACCCGGATAATGTAATCGTTTGTGACGACATCGACAACTCACGATTACATAGTTTAGTTACGCATAGTTACATTTTCGAATTTGACTTCCTTGCTTAAAGTCTGTACGGACACAGATACTCTTCATCATAAAGAGTAGATTTTTGGCTTTGAGTGTATTTTTCATGATTCGGGAGTATTTTTTAACATTACATATTTTCGAGGAGCGATGTGTTATAAAATTACGACACTTTGGTCTGACGGCAAGTCTTTACAGAGCCAGAATAAACTCGGAGTTTTGTGTCGTAAATGTGCGCGTGATTGACTTGCGCGCTACTTCTGTTACATGGCATTATACGCAACTTTCTTAAGTTGAACTCTGTCTTCGACTATCATAATACTCTGTATAATAAAGTCATTATAAATGCACTATTGTAAAAGTATTTGTTATTTGGAACATATACCATTACAATGTGGTAACTTAGACGAATACCAAATAAATATACAGATATATATGGTTAACGTTAAGTATTTGTTTAGTACTTGATCTTCTTGTGTTATTCAACCGTATCAAATTTGGCAAGGTAAATCAAGGCAATATTTAGCGTTTTGCAGCGATTAAACATTCTCTATTGAAGGTCAAACACTCCAAGTAATTGCTGGGTAACATGTCGCTAAGAGTATTATTCCCTCTATGACCACTCCATATGACTTTCTTAACATCCCCCGAAAGGTTTGCACTTGAAAATAATTATAATTTAGAGAAATGATTCCCTCGAAAGCCCAATGCCCAACGGTGTTCGAAGTTTTACAGAATTACGCTTTCGCCCGGAATACCAAACGGTTCCCCTAAACCAGAGCTTCCTTCATTTGTCAATAACCAATTTAATAGTCAAAACGTAGAAAGAGATTGAGTAGATTTGTCTAGTTCAAATATTAAGAGAGTTTGGTTCCCAGACCTAATATGAAATTTAACCTCTCATCGATCTCTAAGGAAAGTCATAATGTGTATCCAGATATCTTGCTTGAGTGCAGTTCTTTCCTTTATTTTAAATAAAGGGAAAAAGCAATTTTTTAGATATCCTGTTTACACATTTATTCTAAAAAAGGCCCCTCGTGGCAAAAAACAGTCAAGCGCATGCACAGTAAAACCGTTTCGTTTGGTTGCTTGTAACTTAACTGTCAATATCAATTTACAGTAAACACCTACACTGAAGAAAAAAGATCTATCCGGGGATTCTCTAACTTTACTCTCCCTGAAACAATGAAAGATTTAACTGATCCATATCAATATTGAGCAATTACGTGTGATAAAGACTGCAAAATGCAGGCGCGTAGCCAGCACGGTGGTCCTGAGGGGCAATTCCCTTGGGTGCAACAAATGTCTCGATCCAAAGCAAATTTTAACTTCACGGTCGCAGGGCAAAAGAATCCGAAAAAGGGCTGATTCAAAAAACTGTCAGAGCAATAGTGAATGGAGCTCCCCGTGTATTCCCACCTGGCTACGCCACTGGTAAAATGCCCGGGTGTTTCTCTTTGCCAAATGGTACAATGTTACTGGGGCAAAGTTGTCTTTCACATGAAAAATAGCAAATACGTATGCGTATAGAATCAGCTATGTCTACTAACGATAATAAACTAATGCATACTTTTAAAGGCAGAACCGTACTCAAAATAACATTATAGATTAAAATAATTACACTGCATTGATTATTTAAAACATGTCGAGTGGTTTCGTTGAAAGGGAGTTATAGTAACCATAAAAATTAATTATGACCAAGCGCTATTTATATTTGCGCTAGTGTATAACGTGTTACGGGATACGCCGGTGTCACGAGCGAGCCAGTCCTATCCTTTAGAGTCCGTCGGACGTAGTGTTTTGAGTTTCACAGCCCTAGGAACATATGTTTTGCAATTAGAGTCCTATAGACACTAAGTTTTGATTTTCAGTGTCCTAGGGACTATCGCTAATAACACGCAGTGGTCCTGTGGACTATAGGTAATAAAAAGAAGAGTCCTAGGAAATTAAAAATTTTAAAAAAAAAAAATTACATTACAAAAATCTCAGGGTCCCTAAAATTTGAGGGTCCGGGGACTGAGTTTACTAGTTGTGAGTGTCCCATGCAGTTGAATTCACAGTCCTAGGACCATCTGTTTTAAAATTAGGGGTACTATGGATACCAAGTTTTGATTTTCAGTGTCCTGGGGACTATCGGTAATGACACGTAGTGTCCAATGGACTACATGTAATAAAAGCAAGAGTCCTAGGACATTAAAATAGTGGGACTCTGAAGTTTATTACATTACACAAATCTCAGGGTCCCTAAATTTTGAGGGTCCGGGGGGGACGTGTGGTACTATCGTGGGTGGTCCATGCACTGGTTGTCAAATGCAAGCATCCCAAATGAGTGCCTGCTTTAAATGGCACACATTGGCTAATGAAAGTTGATTCCCAGTTTCACGTTTCCCTACTCCGTCAGAAAGAATGCCGATCAAATAATTCATTATTTTCCAAATAATTCATTATTTTCATATTTTCCAACTGGACAAAAACGATTGTTTTAACGTGATCTTACTCCCGAATGATGCATTTTAAGCACTGTTACGATGACAGGGGGGGTAGAAGAATCGGAAACGTCCATTTTCTAATAGATCAATAACCATTTACGTTGGTCCGGCTCCTTACCTACTTCCGTGTGTGTTTTTCTATTAAACCACTGATTGATCGATTGACTATGTTTCTTTGCAAACTGCTGCGTGAAACTATGATTTAAATCAAATTAAATGGATATAAACCACACGGCGCATTGACTCGAGACTAGGTTTAGTCTCTCCGACAGGCTGCATATCAACCACGTCAATTGACTAAGTTTACACTTACAGCCTGCAGTAAGGCGAGACTAGTTTGAAATGGGAATTTCTACCCTGCACTGGGGAACGCGCTATATTTAGCATGTTTCAAAACATGATATAGGAATTTACTGTCAATATGTTTTCAACGGTTCATAAATTATATTGAAAAATAAATTTACATTTTTAACATGAATTTGCGAAATTCTTGTGTCATTATTTTGTTTAGCGTGACCCTGATTTCAGGCAGTCATCCCAACAACCTTTCTAAAGAATTGCTTTAGCAAAGCCACTTCTATGTGTATCAAAGTTTATTTAATGAAGCCTGGTCATACGTATGTGTGCGTGCCTCAACAAAGCATACTGCAGTACTTGGCACACTGAATCTGAAAATATGAATCATCAATAATGTGTTACGGTCACCTTGACCAAGGCCAAAACCACCTCACAACTACGGATTCAAACTCCTGAATCCTAAGACATACCCTGTGAACTTGATTACAAATTTTAAAACGAAAGTATTTATTTAATTGTGTGGTTAAATCAATCTCATTCAAACATCGATTAAGTATCAATATGATCAAAGATTATTCATAATAAGTGGTTTAATTTTATGACTCCAAACTTACTACCTGGTGTTTGCCTCGCGGGCCTGCAGCCGAGTTACAAATTAAGATGCCGAACTTGCAAAGATTCCTGGCGAATATTCCAGCGTAAACTCCAATTTCCAATAGCGGGACGTGTTCACGGACGACTTGTCCTTCCTAAAGAAAACCAGCTCCTAATGACTTCCGAAGCTCGAGGTCGCTAAATATAAGTCCAAAGGCTGTCGCTTGTTTATCCTTGGATCTCAGAGGCCACGAAATTTTAAACCGAACACGGCACAATCGGACGAAAACTGATGGAGCTGAGACTACTATGACATGTCCGCTATAGGAAGACAATGTTTACTATCACTGTCACTAACTTGGAACAACTGGATGTCACTATGCTTGAAACTCTGCTATAACTTGGAGCATGATGGTATGTAACTCTGACTCATCTTCTCTCATCAGGGCTTTATATTAAAAAATCCCTCCCCTCAAACAATTCCAGAAGGATCTAGTACTATCTATAGAGTACCTGTGCTAAATATATTCCATTTATGTCATAATTCTGGAAATGCCTCTATTATTCCACATGTACGCATAGATTTAGGATCTTATACAGCTACTCACTGACTGTAATTATGCAGCAGTGCCCACCTATGATTCAGAGAAGTTCACCTTGAAGTTAGTCCTATCAGCTCTCCTAGTCTCAAGTAAATCCCAGAACAATCTCCGCGGTTCTCTTGAATTCTAATTGCTTTGCACATCCAGCTTATTCACAAACAGGTAT